>JAIKVB010001604.1:0-11883 GCA_024679045.1 Phytophthora brassicae
TATTTCTGCTTCGTGTATTTCCTGTTCACACGCGCTGATGGTAATTGAAGTTTCATCAATTACCTGTCTTGCTCTCTTTAGCTGGACAAACACAAGGAAAAACAAGAGCTGAGTCATCATCAATTACCTGTCTTGCTCTCTTTAGCTGGACAAACACAAGGAAAAACAAGAGCTGAGTCAGAAAAGAAGCTGGAGAATGAAGATACAGCACCAACGTACAAGCATGAAGCGACACAGTCCACGTTTATAGTGCAGCAGTGGATTTTCACGCTCTTGGACAACGTAAGGAAGCGTCTTGAGGTTGTTAATCAGATGCGTTAAGAGATCTTCCGCCTTCTGGAATTCTCCAGTGTCGACAAGTTTCAACCTCTTGGACAACGTAAGGAAGCGTCTTGAGGTCGTTAATCAGATGCGTTAAGAGATCTTCCGCCTTCTGGAATTCTCCAGTGTCGACAAGTTTCAACGCAAGACCAAGTCGCTTTCGTCTTTCCTGATTTTGCTGTAGTTGCTGAGTTGTAAAGGGATTGTTGGAGAACTCACAGAAACATTTGATACCTGCAGGCTGAGCGAGCAACAGGTTATCACTAACATACAGAGATTGGAGCTTCTTTAGATCCATGAGAGATGTGGGGAGCGATTCCAGTCGGTTGAACGACACGTTCAGTTGAACCAGTTGAGTGAGATTTCCAAGGCGTAGTGGTAAGCTTTTCAGCTTGTTCTGGTCGCATTTCAGCTCTTGAAGACGCTGTAGTTGTGTGAGTTCAGCAGGAAGTTCCTGAAGCGCGTTCTTGGTGAGATACAATCTTTCCAGTCTACGGAGATGAGCAATTTCAGTGGGGAGAACGCGGAGCTCGTTATTTGAGAGATCCAACCGCTTTAATTGGCTGCAGTACAGTAATACAGCTAACGGTACTTGACTGAGGTAGTTGCCTGCCAAATCAAGTTCCTCAAGCGTGTCTTGCATGGCAGCGTGGCCGATGAGCAACGGGAACTCCAGCAGCGCGTTCTGTCTTAACCTCATTGTTTGGACTGGTGCATCTTTCAGGAAATCCTGAGACTCGAAGGCAACAATTCCACAGGACGACGCAGAGAAGAAGGAAATACTGGACAGTTGATGGAAGAAAGCTTGAAAATTCAGGAGCTTTGGATTTTGATCGAGATTTAAATGACGCAGTTGACTGAGCGCTCCAAACTCCACGGGTAGTTGCCGTAATTGGTTGGAAAAGAGAAGCAGTTTCTCTAGTTTCTGCAGTGCTCCAATTGTTTCTGGAAGAGTTATCAAGCGATTATGAGCTGCATCTAGCTCCTGTAAGCTGGCTAAGCTGCCGATTGATTCTGGTAGCGCTTGTAGTGCGTTGTGGTGTAGCAACAGTTTCTGGAGTGAAATGAGAGCTGGGATTTCGTCATTGAGTAAAGTGAGTTCATTGTTTGACAAGTCCAACAGCGTGAGCTCAGTACATTTTTCAATCGATTTGGGGACTTGAACAAGGCGGTTGTCGTTCAAAAGAAGCACTTTTAGTCCAGTGAGAAGACCGACACCAACTTGCCATTCTCGTGTCTCTCGAAGAAGTTTCAGATCTCCTTCTACGTATGGCAGTTCCTTGAGTCGATTGTGTGAGAGATCCAAGTGGCGAAGCTCGTGCAGCTTCCATAATTTGGGTGAGAACGTTTGAATCATATTATGAGACGCACGAATTGTTGTGAGTGTTGTCGTGGTTTGAAGACAGGATGGAAGTCGAGTGAGTTGATTGAAACTCACATCGAGCTCTTCTAAATGGATCAAATCTTGGATCCCAGATGGAATTCGCGTTAAACAATTGTGAGAAAGCACAAGAGTTTTAATGAATTGCAAGTTCCAAATCCGTGACGACAACTTCCAAGCGTCAATTCCACTCAGATCCAGTACTTGGGTTTGGTCTTCAGTATCTTCAGCTCTATCCACAATATCCTGAGCTTTGGATCGCGGATATTTACGACGTAATTTTCGCTGACTCGCTTCGTCCAGTTTCACTTCTTCACCTTCGTTTACTACGCCTGACGCTGTAATTTCGTCCTCTTCAACATCAAACGCAGCGTCTTGTTGGAACGCTTCAAAGTCACTGTCATCGTCATCATCTTCGTCCAGTTCTTCACTGTCGGAGATTCCAAGTGGACTGAAGAGTGCAGGTTTTATCCAAGATGAAGTATTCGATCTCAAATGAGTGTAAATGGTTTTTCCCGAGTCTGGATCGATGGTACATTGATACTGAGCTTTGACAAAGGGACGCACTCTTTTACGGTCCTTTGCACCTCGAAATATGGACTGCAAACGGACTACAGCGAAGATCAGATAAGAGAGGTCGATATCTTCGTCTATTTCATCTGGGAGTGTCCAAGACGTCTCCCCTGTGTGAATGTTGTGGTAATAAATGGTCTGCGAGTCTTCATCAAAGCTTTGTTGCCACGCACTTTCCGTTCGAGAGTCGGATTCAGATGAGGTTTCACCTGGTAAAGTCCACGAGGTATCTCCTGTGCTGTTAAATATTTACGAAAGGTTTGATGAGTTTACTGATTTATTACTGTATGGACTATGATCTCACGTACTCCCGATTGAAGTAGTAGGCGCGTCCTGAGACCTCATCGTACGCTTCTTCCCACATGATTTTATAGATATTAGTGCGAATTGGCGTCTCTTTGGACTATTATACTGTACATGTACCAGGTATTGTCAATTCCGTCCAAATTTACACTTTTTGGCCCAATGGCTGAACCGCACTTCAAACCCACGCACTGCGCTGATTGGTCCAAATTACAGATAGCCAACCCGTCCTGCTGCAGCGGTGAGAAATAACGACAGTGCCATAGACGGTCGTGATATCAACGCTGTTAGTTACAATGTACGCAGGAAGCTTCTAGTCTCATCCTTATCGTGTTAATGAAGGGAGCTGTAACAAGCAAGCATGCTCACCGCAACACTGTATTTCATTGCCTTTATGGATTTTATTGCCTCGGATATTCGCGTAAGGAACTCGCTCGAATTTATCGTAAGTCGCTAAAGACTATTGGAAATTGGATTAATATCTACGAGACGACTGGGACCTATCAGCTGGCTAAACCAAGCTCAACTCGAGCATTTACAAAGGCTCATGGAGAGTGGTTATTCGAGTTCTGCGAAAATCCACTGGCTTGCTTAGATGAGGCCCAAGAAGCTTTCCTTAAGTCCCACCAGTTGAGCATTTCGAAGTCGTCTGTGTGGAGAATATTACACGATTGTGGATTTACTCGCAAGATACTCTAGTGACGAGCGATGTATATTAAAACGAAGGACGTGTTTCGCTTGTAGAAGAGCTCAGTTATGTCGACTGGTGCAATAGAAACCTTGCTTTCTGGATGAAGTTCCCTTTGATAACCGTGGCATGATTCGCAAGCGGGGATATTCACTTAAGGGACACAAGAGTGCAATTCGAGGAGATTTCCAGCGAAAACCACGCACTTCACAGTTCGAGCATTTATGGGGGCTAATGGAATAATTGACTACTACAGCACTGATTGAGCCTTCGATCGTGTCAAGTTGTTCACGTGCTGCAGAGAATTTGCCTATTTGACTCGTGGAAATGTTCATCAGTATCCTGGTACCAATTCGGTATGGATTTTGGATGATGCTTCTATTCACCGGGATCCTGAAATAATTCATTTTCTCCGGAGTATTGGAGTGGTTCTTTTTTCTTACCTGCCTACTGCCCATTCTTCAATCCGATACAATTTTGTTTCGGCTACATCAAGCAGGCATATCAAAGGCATTATGTTGAGTCAAGCGTTAGTGATCTGCTTCCTTTTCTTGTGGAAACGTTTACTCGTTTCGAAAAATTTAAAAGGGCTAATGTCTTCTAGCACTGCGGCTGGACAATGCAAGGACATTTCAACCCTTCTGGCTCCTTGTCAAGAGATAAGCGACGAGATGTAGAGGGAAAACGTGGATGCTCAAGGCACCGATAGCAATAATGATTTAGGTTTCCTAGCGAGACAAACAGACGAATCTGAAAGCTAATAAGCGCAATAAGCACTACTCCTGGTGTTCAATGTTCTCCAGAGGTAAGCCAGCGCGGATACCTTAAAGTGTTCTCTTCCACGCTACTAATGCGTCCTTCTGATTTTTTAAACGCAGCCCAAACATCTCCCAATGATGATGAGATGATCATTGTCTCTAATCGAAGCTTCAACAATATCGAGTGCCAAATCCGCCAATTTAGTAAGATCAGTCAGATGTTGTTCAACTCGAGCATCGGCTGCTTGAGGCATCAGCAAAATCCTAGCTGTCTGAGGGTCCAAAACTGCAACGTCTCATGCCGAGCGATCTGAATTGCGCATGACGTCGTTCGCCCACATTCTCCATGCTGCAGCACTTGTTTGAAACGTCGCTCCCAAATTTTGCGAAGTCGTTCCACTACCTCGTGAATTGAAGCCTTTGCGGCAGCACCAAAACGTATGTTTGCTCTGGGCGGATATACGCCACCTTGAACTCGTCGAGTGTCCGTCATTTGATATGCTAAGACTGTACGTGTAAAGCATTAGTGTGATTGTGTCGCGACGTAGTGAAGCAACCCAACGATTCCATGAAATTTCAGACCTTGTTGCCGAAATGATGCGTCCATTCATCTTAAATCACAAAACTTTGCTCCACGCTGACTTTGTTGGCGTTGCACAAGACCATGTTTTATTCTCTTTAACGCCCTGTCCCTTGATGCAGCCACTGAAGTGCTCCCAGAGCTTGTGCATGATAGTACCAAAAGTGGCTCCATTTGCAGAAAAAATATCTAGCACCTTGCCCGATGAATCACGCATCCCCGCATTATCTTTGACGATACCTTGCATCACAAGTTGTAGCCGATGTTGCTCTGGAGCATCTGGCGAAGTACTCAGCTATACACGAGCTCGCTGACTCGCTGGGGTTGGTGCGGATGGGGACGATTGAGGTGGAGTTTGTACTCGCAAAGGTTTTGGTGATACACACACGCTTAAAGATACTGAGGGTGGCATCCTCCGTACCAATGTTGAGCAGCGTCCAGACACACGAGGCTCAGCAGAACCCTCTCTCTGTTGTGTACTTGCTGCTGCTCCTGGGGTCCTTGGTCGTGCAGCGTCATCGGACATAATGTCGCCGTTGATAATCAGGCTGCAAAGAAGGGGGACGACAGGTGGTGCACGCACTGTGGCGTTGTCGACACACAGTACACCGAAAAGACAGAAGAGCCCCAGCCCACACAAGGGAGCTCCAACTAGCAGCTTTGGTGCTACGAGTGAAGTGCTTGAACGGAGAGCGTTTAAGGTGAATACGAACACTTGTGCAGTTGCGAGTGGAAACCAGAATGATTCACTAGTTGGTCATGCTATTACTGCATGCTTTACTGCGTGCCGTGCACCTCACAACCTATCCATCGCGATATGATTGTGTTTCCCAGTATATTCTGAGACCGGACCATGGGCGTGAGTGGCTACGAGAGAGGTACTGAGCCGAACTCTCACACCAACATCTTAGACTTGATCATGGAGGTCATTCTAGTTTACACGGATGTTCACATAAAGATATCTAGCCCTTCAACACTATCACTGAAAACACTATCACTGACAAGCATGAATATTAACCAATCAGCTAGGTCGCAATCCAGGCTGCACAATGAATGGCGTTACTACAACATATGAACGACAACACGACAGCTGTTACCGCAACACACTAGAGCTTCTGCAACAGAAGCAGCAACTGCTCGAAACAACACACGCACAATGTCGGAGCTCGTGGCGTAAACTATCCAAAATAAATGACTGTTATTGTAAAACTTACCGGCACACCGGCGCGCAATTTGCTAAAATTCACGTTATCATTTATACCAATTTAACACTTCTTTACCTACACTTCGAGAAAAAAACAAGGACACCGGAGCCAGCATGAGCGATACCGTAGCCGCTCGAGCCGATAATCAAGCGCGATCACCGCCAACTCCAGATCCTGACGGTGACCACCTGCACGATCAGGCCCGCAGGGCGCATTTTGGCAAGGAGTTGTTGCGGTCCCGCCTGAAACAAATCGACGTTATAGAGGAAAAGCTGGAGAAGATATCTAAGTACTCAGTAAAGTTGCTGGAGGGTGCAAGAAGAACTGACCATGATGCTCACTCGCGAAAAAAAAAATATATTTTCCTGGCTGCTGCTGATCCCCCTCCCGCCCATGATGTCGGCTACGTTATGTCGTACGCTGTGGCGCTTGAGCAATGCTGCAACATACTATTCGAAAACCACTAAACGAGGTAGCTATAGCTGAGGTAGCTATTACTATCGCTGTTAAGTATATTTGACAATGCACCGCGTCTTAACAGTTGCTAGTAGATCTATGTCTGTTTCCGCCACCAACCGATCTTTGTTGTTGTGTTTTGTAGTCAGATATGGTTACATCAAGAACATACATATTACCCGAAGACGCATGACGGTGATATCATCGCTCGAGATGACGGTCTTCGGCAAGCGAGAGTAGTTCATCAAGATGTCGTAAACCTGGCAATGCACAAGACGTACCGTCGGTCTGTATCGGGCTATTGATCAAAATCCCTCTTTCTTTGTCAGGAGGTGCTCTATCTGGCATGCTAGCGCTGTGCCAGTTTCGTAAGAAGGTAGCCACGGTTTGCTTGAAGATTCCATGGTATCGTGATATGTATCAGAGCATAGCGGCTCGAAGTAGTAGGGGGTGAAATACGGAAGCTCACTCTGATAAGCAAGATTGACCATGTTAACACCCCAGTGAATATTATTCAGGTGAATAGGTAGCACGACAAACTGGAATGTCGAAATGGAAGTATTGGGAGAGGTTGGACATCCAACCACGGATGCAAATAAGTCCATAACCGAGCCAGTTGCAGTTGCAATGAATACCAAACTCCAAGATAGCGTCGCTTAGCATTTTGTCACGAGCTAGCATTCCGACCAGATTTTCCATCTTCACAAAGCGCTCACCATTTTCTAAGCGATCCATAGAGTCAAGGCTAACATCTTGAAAGACTCGAGCGCAATCGTGCGCTAACACTTGGTGCCTCTCACCAGCTGTGTCAGGAGTAGGCTCAGTGGAATCAGTTCATCCGTCATATAGATCTGGATTGACAGAAATTTTACTCCAGTCCGTAGAGAGAAGTTAATCCAAATCTAACCGCCATTAATCCAACAGCTTGTGAATGCTGTAGAACACCTGCATTCGATTGATGACAGCGCTACGTATGCAGTACGTCAAAACATTAGTTATATTTACGCAACAGTTCAAACAAAAAAGTCGTTGGAGCAACAGTGTCAGCATCATCGCACAAAAAACAACCTGGTAGATTGCAGTGTTTCCGCTGAGAAGAAAAAAGCGACAATATCTTCTGGAGTTCGACTAGCGTCCAAATCGAATATCACGTATGTCAATTACCTGGATGGCGATCGCTTTTTCTTCTCTGCTACCATCACAGCGGCCAACTTAGTTACCAGTTGACGGGGGACCACGAATTTTTAGTCGTTATATTTAGCATCGATCTTGACACGCTTGCAGCGAGCAGGACGGGCACCGAAAAAAGCATCCGCCATTACAACCGGGTAGCACGAAATAATTTAGTTGACGTGTTCTTTGTCCGCTGTGTTGCGTGCCCACACCAGCACCATGTGTCACGTAAAGAGACAAGCCCATTTTTGAGAGACGCTTGCGGTATTCAGCCGAGATTGCGTCGTTTTCTTTCGCTGGTTTCGTCACATCTTGGGCTGTGGAAGCTTCAGCACTTCGACCTTGCCGCGGTTCTTGTTTGCGTTAGTTGCAGCATCTTGTTTCTTTGTCCGCACAACAGCCTTGGTCAGGGTCACCTCTTCCTGGCCTTGTTGACGAGGTCCTTTGTAATGGACGTCTCTATCATGCTTGCGTCCTGATCGGATAACACCTTTGCTGCTACGTTTTGCTGTAGTGGTCAGAGGTCGGAAATATTATGGCAATTCAGTAATATATTTATTTTCTCACTAAAATATGTATTATTGGATTTGGCCGAGTCCAATACAATATATAATTGGGCAATAATTGACAATAAATATGACAAAAGTAAGCCTGAAATGTAAGTAAGGCAAAAGTAAGCCTTAACGTGGTTAATCAATTCATGACACAATCAATTCATGGCCCATTAAATGTTCCAGACCAATAACGAATTCGTACTTGGTCAAGAAATCGGAAACCAGGCAATATACCCAGCCAGCATGCGCGCTCAATTCGCTGCATAAAAAGTAGCTGCAACTTGTAGAATACCAAATGTGCTCGTTGTCAAACATGCCAGCTCTCTAAGGATAAAGTGACATTTGGTTGACAGTTTATGTTTTTCAAGTTAGGAAGGTGAGTAAGTAGCTCGCGAGCGTCTCCAGGAAAAATCCAAGTGGATATCCACTTGGATTTTTCCAGGATATCCACTTGGATTTTTCCAGGATATCCACTTGGATAAGGTAATTCCTCTCCACGACGGCCTACATTGCAGCCGGCAGTCGATTTGCCTCAAGACATCATCGGCGATGTCGAGCGTGCGGAGCTCGGGACGGTGTGGACCGTCGATCGGCGAGCCTTCATTCCTACTGGACTACCTACCGGGACATATGGAAGAGGAAGAACAGGTACACGATCATAAATAATATTTTAATTGCGGCAATATTTATTATTGGTATCGCACAAATTGCAATTCTTATTATTGAGTTGAATCCCCTCCAATACAGTATGATACTGTATTGGCGGAACTCTGGTAGTGGTGCTTCGCTAACACGATTCGAGCCGCAGCGGCAATGAAACCACGTTCAGTTTCCTCCAGTGTGTGTATCATGCTCATGCTGTCAAAAAGACCCGATGTGCTGATTCCAGAAGACGTGTCACTGAGCTTTCGTCTGGAACTGTTGTTGCGTCCGATGACGTAGTGTCTACGTCTGCCATGCCGCAACGCACAATGTCTTTCCATGATCGCAATGCGACATAGAAGGCCGGACTGGATAACTCCGCTAAATGCTCCATAACTGGTTCAAAAGAACAGCACCACAATATACCCACATTCCCGTCTACACATCTTTACGTAGATAACTCGACGTTTAGGACGACGATGTTTTCGGGTCTCGTGTTCGTGCTCATCAGCTTGTGTTCCAGCTTGTGTTGCATCGTATGTTGCCTCAATGTTATGTGTTGCAACTTGTGTTGCTTCAAAGTCATCTGCTGTGTCATGAGGCTCTGCACGTCTTGCACTTGTAGGCTGTGTCAATCCATCGTGAGTGGATGAC
Organism: Phytophthora brassicae; assembly: GCA_024679045.1. Lineage (NCBI taxonomy): Eukaryota > Oomycota > Peronosporomycetes > Peronosporales > Peronosporaceae > Phytophthora > Phytophthora brassicae. The sequence goes on from JAIKVB010001604.1 coordinate 9,289, forward strand.
TCGTCGGTGCTTCTCATATTTCCTGTACAGCTCGAATTGAAGTTTCTCCGCGGGAAAACTGCTGCTCCAATGCCGACATCGCTTCCACACTCCCTCTTCTAAGAATAGACGACACTGGCAGCGCCTCGAATCGGTGAACACGCTATGTAATGTACATCAAAGGTCGACACGGAAGATGATAGCTGCAGTTAAATACAAAAACGATCATGTCCTTGCGAAGTCGCAGCACTGATACATGTGTCCGTGCGTTCTTACATCCATTCTCCCAAGTCGGAACCACGCGTTGCGCAGGTAGTCTCGGCTGCGAGACTATGGAATCATCCGATTCACGACGAACGCTTGCGAGAATATCATCCAATGCGTCGCCACAAGCGAAATAAAGTCAGGAACTAGACTTGGGTGTGGTGATGTTGTTGAATGCTTGCGGATGGAAGTGATCAACTGTCGGAAGATAGTTGCTTGGTGCGACAACAGCCCGCTAATTGTAGCGTCAAGCGTTGGCCTCTTTCTCAAGAGAAGCTAGACTAGATTCCAATTTGATTCTATACGATTGGTCGTCGTATTCCTGTCAGTGATTTTTTTATCTGGCGTGGGTTGCCCACATCGATATGCACGGTTTCCAGTTCGCCTCAACATAAACGAGCAGCTCAGGGCACTTCTTTTCACAATATCTGGTAAAGCTAACAAGCTTCAAGTTGAATTGCTCCTGACTATTGATGGGATGTAAAGCAGCACATCACGCAACATATATAAGCATTATAAGCAAAACCAGCAACATACTAAATAACAATACCAACAAAACCAGCAATATACTAAAGAACAATACCAACGTACCAGTAGGCTGCATTCCGCAACGAGAAATATTGATATACTTACGCACACCAACCGAAACCGTATGCGTCGAAAAGAGCAGCTACAATGGTCAACAGCAGTCAACATCTTGTGTAAGAACGACAAGGCTTCCCGAAGCTCTTCATCCTAACAGCATTAACTCCCATAGTTTCTCGTAGTTACCTGCATAAGCCTTTTGATAAACATGACCACGTCGCCGTGTTAATCCTGATAATACATAGCGTGTCACGGCCCTTTCTAGACAGTACGCGGAGAGCCTGTTCACGCTTTTAATGCGTGGAGAACGCAACCGGGCACGAAGCGAGTTAACTAGCTACTGGGGATCGCGCGTACTCAGGCCAGACCGTGTCACGCTATGTATTATCCGGGTTGAACAAGCGTCGTCGTCCTATCTTGGTTGCCCTCAGGCTCCGCCGGGTTCTCTGGGGGCGCACACGAGCTTCCGCGCCAACACAAGTCATCCTCGCTCAAATTTATTTTATTGACGACTTCCTAACGCATCCTTTTAAAAGGCATATGCATATCGACAGTTTTGGTCATGTTGGAATCAATCCAACAAAATAGTGTACTGACTCTTACCTTACAATTAGTATAAATGACTATCCGAACTTCACGAAAAAATTGGACTGCCCGTCCAACGCGTACATTGTTGGAATCAATCCAACAAAATAGTGTACTGACTCTTACCTTGCAATTAGTATAAATGACTATCCGAACTTCACGAAAAAATTGGACTGCCCGTCCAACGCGTACATACAAAAACAGGCTTTTGGTCCAAATTCTGGAGAATCTATTATAATGCATATTCATTAATGACCCGGGCCTCGTCAAGTGAGGGGCTATGCGTAAAGGTACCACTTCGAATTAAATAACTTTCGAGTCGAGAATAAAAAAAACGAAAATCTGACAATCGCTTTCGTTTGTTTTTATCAGGCATGTCAGCAGGTGTAAGGTTTCGAATGGGCGGGTAGTTCTTGGCAGGGTTACCAAACCACCAAAGCTCCCACGCAACTGGATATGCTTCCTTTAGGGAATTCAAAGTCTTGGGGAACACGGTGCAAAGCTCCATCGTAAGTGAAAATGCACATCGTGGGTGGGGGAGAAGAAGTACGTTCTACGCTGTTGATAGAATTAGGCTGCAGAAACAGACCGCGCAGATTGCAGGAATTCGGTAAGACCCGTTTCATGGATAGCAGCTCGGATAAATTCGTTTACTGAGCTTCTGGTAACCAGCTCACTGTCGATCTGTCTATCATACAGGGTTGCAGTGATTTGCTCAGCTATTGCAGGCCCAATTCCCTTGAGAGTGGTCACTACATCAGTCAGCTGGACAGCTTGGTATTTCATTGTCACCAAGATTCCAATGTGAGGAGGAATACCAGTGGGGCGAAGCGAGATCTTGTCATGTGGGCAACAACACAAAACTTGTTCACGTAGTGAGGCTAGCAAGTTCGGATCGCGAAATAGAGGGGACGAGAAAATCAAGTGGAGTGGGTGGAGATGAGTCTTTAAGTACTCGGAGTGATACACCAACGAAGCCAATAAAAAAGAGCATGTGGGCAGCATGGCTGGTGGAGTTGCTGGGAAGCAGGTTTCTACGCTTTCTTTTACCGAATCATCTAGCGTCTCGAAGAACGGGGGAAGAATAGCAAAGTTTGACGATTTGAAAGGGACGAATCGTCAAACAACCATATCACCCGCTGCTTCATATCGAACGTAAGTATCTTGTACACCAGGAAGGCT
>JAIKVB010001605.1:348-11881 GCA_024679045.1 Phytophthora brassicae
TCAATATCTGGTCAGCCTTGTTAGCCTTGTCGTATGTGATCGACATCTCGACAATCTTTTCGGGTGAATCGACGCAACTTAGCCCAGATTCCACCAACCCACGAAGGCGATCAAATCGATCTCCTGCAGAGAGGGACGACACTAGCATCCCGCTAAAAACTGTGTCGTCAACTGCCATACCAACAGCTTGCAGTCGTGTGCGAAGCCGTATCATGGTATTCAGATGGCCCTCAATGTCGCTGTTGGGTCTGCATCGTGCAGCCTCCAGCTCGGCGTATAATCGTCTCTTGGTGAGAGCTCGGGTTTGGTCGTTTACCGTACCATCGAATCTATTGCACAGGTATGTCCACATTGAAGTCCCGTCGGTCTGCTGCATCAGCTGCTGACCAAAGTCTGTATTGACTGACGCGAAATTCACTCGCTGTACAGTTATCTGGTTATCTTCCCACGCTGCATTCTGCAGCGGAGTCCGGTTCGGATCGTGCACCAAAGCGCCGGTGGCGATTCGGAACGCGTCTTCCTTGTGGAATGCCAGTTCCATCAGTCTTCGGTAGTATGGCCAATTTTGACCGCTCCATCGAACAGGACGACCAGTCTTCTCCGAGACCTCCACTTCCCATGACGACTTGCTTGGGCTCATAACCCTAATAAATTGCGAATACCGGCGGCACGGGTGGATAGATAAATCAAACTTCTTCTCTTGTTTTATTCTCCTGCACCTTTTGAGCTTCCTGCTCTTTCACCGACACTGCAAATTTGACACTGAGGCTAAGACTACAGCTACTCCTGCTGCTACCTTGGAATTCCCGAATCTTTCTTAGTCTCCTCTCGTGGTCGATTAGCCTCCTTCACTTTTGGACCTCCAACTTCTCCATCACTCACCGGTGGCAGCCACCAAATTGATCCGCAATTTGACAGATACCGTTTAAGGTAGCGATCTGGGTTGGGGTTCTGGGTTTTAAACCTCCCCCGCAAGCTCCATCATATATTATCGACTCAATCAGCATCACTATTATCGTGTATATCGCTTTCGTCCGACATGCTTGGTCTTCGCGCTAGTACTGCAAATTCGTATCTGATTGATTGCGAAGGAAGTTGGTGATCTCATTCATTGCTTTTTGACTGGTTCTTATATGGTAAACCTTTTACGGTAAGAAAAAAATACAAATGTACTCGTAAAAATAGTGTTTGATTGTGATCACCGCTTACTAAAACATATCACCGCCTTTGACATAGCCGTTACGGTAAGCTTCATCTGTTTTAACATGAGCGACGCACGTACACCGACAGACAGAATGCATATGCCGACTAATTTAACTGCCACTCAACGTAAACGGGCGTAAATGGCGTTACTGCAACACATGGACGACACCACGACAGCCTTTCTAGCAACACAAACACTAGCATAAACTTATAACCTGTAAGAGTTAGTAAAAATCGGTTCCAGTGTAGGACGGATGTTATCTCTTTCAAATCCTCAAAAGGTCGGGCGGTCGACGTGAAACATATCGCCCAGACCCTAAACAAACCGTGGGAAAGTAAAACACCCTACATTGCTCAAGATGTTATCATGGTTGGTCCTGGGTTTATGTCCGCGCGCCCAGCACACGGACCCTAAACCGCAGGCGTTGTTTCGGCTGACAGCCGATTGGCTTCCACCCCTCCTTACTGCCCATCTACCCTTGTGTTGTCATAACGACTCTGCCTCGTCGACCTCAAAGCTGTCTCGTATGATGTGATTTCACCCGGCAGGGCAGACGTACACTGTCGGATTCGAATAGAGTCTTGCACAGTGCTCTAAAACGGATCTTAAGAGGAGCAATTATCGCTACGAGGAGTTCATTCCCAGCAGTATTTTTTCATCATATTTTCCAGTTGCTGTGTTCATTAAGGTAAACTCTTGTTAGCTGTGTTTTACTACTCTACATGACACGAGAACACATTGTGTTCTCGTCAATACTACATTTAATAACCAAACGGTTTGTGCTCCATACATTTGTATAGTTTCGTACTTAGAACGATTTTAACAAATGAGATCCAACCAAGCAAAAAGCCTTAATTTGGCCAGCGGCCCCTATTAATAATTGACCGTTCCCTTATTAACCCCTTGACTACCAACGTCTTAAGTTACGGCTTAACGTTTACATAATAGGAGTTGGCTCGGAAGCGGCGACTCAATACTTTAATCAAGTGTTTTTCTGAATAAAAATATATAAGCCGGGAGAGGTTATCTGTGACCGCGAAAAAAAGTTGTTGAACTGGGTAAAAAACGTAAGCTGGGTTCACTCCCGCTCTCTGGGAACAAGCTGCATTTGATGGCCGGTGGCTAATTTCTCTCATTACAGAATTTGCGGGCTGAAGAACAAATGATGCCTGTCAGAAAAAGCAAAAGAACAAAAGCGCAGGCGGAGGTCTTACCTCGTACTGATACTAGGGACGTGGACTTCGGACATCTTTGGCGCCAGCTTGTGCGGGTCGGGTGGACGTCCAAGAGCCTACCCAGCTGTCTAATTTGTGGTCGTACTACCCGCCTAACAGCTCGAAGGACCCGCACGTTAACATGTTTATCGGTAAGAAAATATTGTTTTTGTGTGTTTATTATTAATTAAAAAAATTTAAATCTGTTTGCGCTGTAGGGGAGCATGCGGTAGTTAGTTATGCAATTACGACCGGGATGATCAGTCCCGATCCAGAAACCGAGCTCGATGCAGTTACACCCTACTCTAGTGAAACCGAAGGCACAGCTGTGTTACCTGAGACCGTACCTGGTGAATTTTCGACTGCAGATGAAGCAGAGCTGGTCACTGCAAGAGAGTCAAATGAAGTTGATGTACGTAGAGCTAAAGCAATGAAAGAGCTTTTTGGATCAAGTGATGAATCGGATGAGGAGGCGGCTAGTGAGGCAGTTACCGTGTCACAGATTGATACCAGTATTGCCCTCTCGGCAAAAACAATTGACGATGTATTTCGAGAACCTCTCAGCGGAGAAGAGGCGAATGTCGCGCATATTCTTTCAGTAGGTATGCGCTCGGATAGCGAGGCTGAGCTGGTGACACCAACCAAGTCGGGGCGAAGTGATTCCGCCGCCGACCCTGCGACGCCTGAATTACCAGATGCGGTTTTACCGCTAACTATGAATATTCATGACGTGAACTTTCTCAAGGACGAAGACGACGGTGACGACTACGAAAGTTTTGAGTCGGAGGCAGACATGTCTGAATCGTCTGATGAAGAAGCTGTGGAGCGTCCAGACTTTGAGGATGTCGTGTCATTGGATGAGGAGGAGATACAACTAATGGATGAATCGTTTATTGAAAGTTTAAGGAGCTCACTGTGCATTGAAAACACAATCAAGGACGCGCTGCGCTCTATGGAGTGGATGCCATCTTCATCTAATTTTGAACCTGACGTACCTGCATTCCCGGGACTGAGAAATCAAGCAGTGAGGCCAGGTGCTGTCATTATTTCTGCGAAGGACTCACCGCTGGATCTGCTATTCTACTTTAAGCCCGCACACCTGTGGAAATTTATTGTACGTGAGACCAACAGATACAAAAGAGACAGCATTGATGAAAAGGCGAGGCTAGAACGTAGCCGACTTACCCGTGAAGGAAGATGCCAGTCAGGACAGACACTGACGGATTTCCGTCGTCGAATTCGTGTGGAAGCCGGCTACGCCCCCCGTGAGGTTCTATGTGTGATGGGGCTATTGGTAGCACATATGCTACATCCGACCAGGGCTTTCTCTGACCATTGGGTCATGACTCACGATGGTGCGCTTTCTGCCGGAAACTTTGGAAATTTCATTTCAAGAAATCGCGCTACTTCTATCCTTCGAGATTTACACTTTTGCGACAACAAGACAGCGAACAAGAGAGACAAGTTGTGGAAATTGCGAGGTGTTGTTGACGTTCTTCAACATAGATTTTTGGCTGCGTGGACTGTATCTAACATTATATCTTTCGACGAATGTGTGCTGCCTGCGACGTCTAAGCGGAACAGTACGCGGATGTTCATGCCGGACAAGCCGCATCGCTACGGAACGAATATGTTTATTACCTGTGATGCAGTGACCGCATACTGCCACAGGTGCGTGTTATTTTGTCTTTTTTAATAAGGCGTAAGTTACCGCTTACCATTATTTTATGCTTTTTATACTGCCACTTACGACTTAGATTTGAAATTTACGTTAGGAAACGTCAAGCCTTTGAAACTGCAAAACAAGTGTATGACCATAAGACTGGAGCGGCAGCAGTAATTCGTAATTTGAAGATTGTTCTTGGAGAAAATACGACTGGTTTTGGTTTGATTATCATTGACAGATTCTACACGTCCGTCGCTCTTGCTATCCAGCTTTTGTCAATGTCGATGTTTATGATTGGAACTATTATGACGTCGAGAATTTGATTTGACAAGGAGGTGGTGGGGCGACTAAAGACGGGTCCAGCAGCAATTAATAGTGGAACATTCAAATTTTCGCGGTCGGTTGCGGTCCCTGGTATGGTTGCTTGTCACTGGTGGGACCGCAAGCCAGTCCACTATCTTGCCACGGGGGTTTCTATGGGTCCGGATACTATTAGGAGAAATCTAAAGTCGGTGGGGGAGGCAATATTCACTTGCCCCAAGTTGGTTACCGATTATCAACGCTGGATGGGCGGAGTTGATGTTGGCCGGAGTTGATGTCCATGATCAGCTCCGCCTCCATACTTACTCCGTCCAGACCGCTTTTAGGTTCAAGAAGTATTACAAATGACTTTTTTAGGTCTATTTGACCTGGCGCTTGTGAATGCGTACATTTCACATAAGGAGTCATGTCGTCTAGAAGGGGTTACCCCGCTCAAGCGTATGATGTGGTTCAAGAAGCTGCACAAGCAGCTAATTCAGATTACGGATGATGCCTTCAATCCCGCGTGTCCATAGCAATCTCCGATGGCACGCAAACACCGCCGCACCAGTTCCCAGATTCAGAAGCAGTTGGATGGTTGGGTGGTCGTGTTAGGGGTCCAGAAGAGACGACAGCGTGCGTGTAAAGTGTGCTCCCTCTACAGACGAGAGCAAAAGAAGAGTTTCCATACTACTTGTTACTGTGAAGATTGCTCACAAGTCGCTAACTCGCCATTACAATCGATATGTAAAGGATTATTAGTTTAGCGTTCAACTAGGGAATTCGTGACTGAGCTCTTACTTGTAGCTTCATCAGGCGTCTACGACATCATTTTACCATATCTAGGCCGGTCCGCGACTACCGACATCCCACTCTGTCGTGGAGGTCCGCACTACTTCAAGCTCCAACCTATAAATGCTCTTTCTAAATGAAGGACGATGCGGGGCGCGCGCTGATCACTGAGACGGGGTCACAGACGCAAAGGGATCAGTAGGTGCAGGTTTTTTAACGACTTTGCTACATGAGGAGGTACGAGCAGACAATAGGATAGTGTAAGCCGGGGAAGACACGGCGGAGCTTCAGCACCGAGACAGAAGACCGGCTGCCGGCAGTGCAACGAACGTTTTGACAAGATCACTCCTACACCTGAAAGTAACCTCGTTTCACTGAACCGGGATAGTTAAACTTCTTTTTGCCCAATGAAACTATTTTGAGGTCAGTTCTGCAAATTGAGTCGATTTTTTTTAGGTCACTGTTCTGATAAATATCCCCACGAACAACGACAACACGGCAGTATTAAAGCCGATTGTAGAGTAAGACACTTTTGTCAATCGTAATCTATATTGAAGGATTGTGAAGCACTGCTTTCAACTTTTAACCCCTTGATTACCGCATATTTGGGCTCCGAACCACCTTATTTTACGCTGTAAGTTACGCTATAGTTTAGTGTAGAAGTTTGTATGAGACCGCCCTTTCCACTCGTCTAATCACTAGAAATTGAGTATTAGTTGGTAGAGGTTTGAGCAATCTAAGTCGTAAAAGTTACTACTTATTTTATCTTATCCTGGCATTCAAAGTGAATGTTACGACTTAAACATCTTTTGTGATGGTGACCACATGGGAATACATTCGGATGTTGCGGTAATAGCACGAGAAAAAGAGCAGCAATCAAACAAAGTTCAAATAAAAAGCTCAACAATCAAGATTTATTCATAAAAAAGAGCAATGAACCCTGACGGAACAGTATCACTTAGCAATATTCCTTCTCTTCTGTCAGAAGCTCTTGCGGTGTCTTCGTGCACATACCTGCAGCTTTGGGAGCGCGACGCAGGACAACACGATTACCGAGGTGACTCGGAAAATCCCCACACTCAAACTCGTCATGCCACACTTGAAAACACGTAATCTTGCTGCCCTGTGTGTCTTGGGGAACGTGACAGGGTGCAGCATTCTTGCTCTTGTCGTCGGCGGCGTCACTGCAAGTGTATTTCTTCATTGTGCCGCTGGTTACAATATCAGCTCGGTCGTGCCATATTCACCGAAAAGAATCATAAGAGCGCGACCCGATGCCATAATACGAGGAAGGCGAGCTGAAAGCTGAAAGTTAGGTTTGGCAATAGCAAGGGTGCGCTGCGTTATGATGGGAGGACTGGTAGAATGTTGTACTTTTAAACTATTATCTGCTCTTCCAAAATCCGTTCGTCAATGCACATAAGCCATTTAATTATATAAATGTTGGGGCGTAGCGCAAGCAGCTTCTCGCGGCGATAGGAGGTGGTGAGAGGTATACTGCGTAGTCCGGCGTCAGTTTGAGCGCGAGTTATTCCAACATAAAGATGTACAAATTCCCACGCTGGTGTAGGCTGAGACCCTTGCAGTAAGAGTGCAACCCTTTTTAATGTTGCTCCTTGGGCTTTCCAAACTGTCTAAACAAACGCGAGCTCCACTGCGTGCATAATGTATGTATAATGTTGCTCCTTGGGCTTTCCAAACTGTCTAAACAAACGCGAGCTCCACTGCGTGCATAATGTATGTGTACTCCTTGTCGATTTTGGCGTAGATATGTGAGAACTTGACGCGAAATGAGTCTCCTTTCGTTGACAGAAGACTTATAATCGCCGTTTGTGAAGCGTTCCGTCAGGATGAATTACCAATTCATCATCAAGATTGGCTTCCGGTGGCCACTTTCACCGCTGATATCAGATCCATCCGGTTGTAAGAGAACGACGTTGATGCATTCTGGTGGCAACGGTATATCCACTATCATTTGGTTCGGGTTCAATGCACTGTGAACGGAGGAACTTGCAGCTTTTGCTTGGCTTAACGTAGAAGCTCTTGCGGTACTAAGTGCTCTACTCCCATTTGCAAATAAGACAAAATGTATTTTGTCAACAGTTGCCTCACGAAAGGTAGTAGCCGCGCGTGGGAGTATGTGAAGACGAAGATCGCGCCTCTCAACAAGTTAGCGGTGAAGAAAGCAGCCTTGAGAACGTTCGACAGTAGGACCAAGTAGGGAAGTGGGAATTGATCGTCGTGGAAACAAGTAGGACTTAGCAAGAAATCAAAAGGTATGATCAGGCAGCAATCAATCGGCAGCGAGTACATCGCACTCTCAGCGTACAGTCGTAATCCCACTCTCAATGTACAGTCGTACAGGTGTGCGCCCCAGGTTGGACCAACCGAGTTCTTATATTGTATTTTATTATGTTGCGTCTTCTGTCAGTTTGGTGTGGCACATGTTACCTCAGGTTCGGACAACTTTTTTGGTCGAATTAATCTGTGTGAGGCTGTCCATACAGCTCTTCTAGCTGTCCTCCCAGGATAACGCTGTATTGGGCTACCCAAACTAGTCTGATGTACCCCAACAACTCCTTTTGGGACAGCGACTTGTTTTGGGACGATCGAGGCAAATCGCTACTCATTTTAGAAAAGCTCCCATTTTTGTTTAGCTGGTTAACATGTTACCGAATTCAAGTATAAGCAGCACTAAGGTAAACGGTCAGTTTAAGTCAGCGATATCAGTTTAAGTTGGCAATTTGACTTGAATAAACTATGCTTTGAGACCCGAGCGACCCAACAGTCGAATTTCATTTAATTTGGGTCGCTCGGGTCTCAAAGCATAGTTTAATTGCCGACTTAAATTTATTTCGTGACCAAAACGAAGTTTTCTTTGATCAGGTGCACCACGTTGTGTGGTTACAACCATCCTTTGATGTAAGGCACTAGATGCCGGCAAAGCGCCACCACCCGGCCACATCCGCAGCAAGCTCCCTAACTGATAACAGACGACACGCAGCTCACGGTTGGCGTAATGCTGATGAGCAGTGCGAACTCGCTCGGTAAATTGTAGTGTTTGGTGCTGTAGTCCAGCGAACAGCACATTTGCGCGTAGGCCACGGCCGCCAGCGTGCAACTTTGACTTGACTGAGTGGCTGTGTGGTGGGGTCTGTTTTGGTAATTTCGTTTTCCAGTGAGGTACATTGATGCCACTTAACTCTTTTTGTGCTAACGACTTCTTATGTCCGTTCCGCAGAATGTATCTATACAATCCCACAACTGAGGTTCCCGCTGGTGGGGTCACCCCTGTGTTTTTCGGTGCTCTTCATACTTACTTAGAGTCACATCACGCGGCACAATCCGCGCTGACTTCATGTAGCTTGGTCCGCGGGTAGTCACACCGCGAGCTTGAACGTGGGGGAGAAAGCGAGACTCGTCACCACCACGGCAGCGGCCAAAGGCTCGCTACTAATTTTGACAAAGAAGCTTGTTTCTCGGCTATCACTCCGCGAGTTTTTGTGTAGCGGCCTAAGCACGCCACCAGTTGACAGCGCCTCTCGGAGGTACGAACTTGGATATGCGCTACCGATACGTCCGACCAGGCGGCAATCCACGAGGTGTCGAAGGCGAGGAACTTGGATATGCGCTACCGATACGTCCGACCAGGCGGCAATCCACGAGGTGTCGAAGGCGAGGACTTCCTGCTTGGTGAAGATGCTGTCTTGCGCTATATTGAAGAAGCTGAAGGTACATCCTACCGTCATGTTGATTGAGCAAATTGATTTCTTACATTATCGGGTCTTATTTTTGGTGGTGACACGCCGCAGATGCGCATGCGCATAAAGATCGAAATCTTGTAACTGCTTTCCGTATTGTCTCGAGGCGGTAAAAGTGGAATAATCTCTTTGACAGCAACATTTTTTAGCCTTGCAATTCGGTCACCAGCTTGTTGTGGCTCGAAAATGGAAACGATACCATTTTCAACGTCGGCTGCTATACCGCACCAGTTCGGATGCTACTGCCATCGGTGTACAACGTAGTGCGCGTACCAACGAAGACCAATGTGGACAAGGTGCTGGCCCTAGTAGCTATAGCCATGGGCAAGTTCGGACCCGTGGACGCGGGAGTTCTGCGGTCGCACGTGCATTAGCTGATGATGCCAGCAATAGTGACAGCCTACGGGTTGACAAGGACAATGTTGTGCTTGTGCAGTGTATGTGGCACATAGTTTGATTTGTATTCGACAGACGACTAAGTGTTGTGGTGTGTTGTATGTGTAGCTCCACCAGGGCGAACAAATGACGAAGATGAAGACAGCTCAGCGCAGATTCCTAGCGACGATCGACCACATGATCCAACCGACGAGGAACAAGGTGGGGGTGTCAACAGCGCTCATCGCAATGCACATGGTCGTGAATGCGGGTTTCCAGCAGTTGTATGTGCCTCAGCCGGATCCGCAAGCGCAACGATAGTACATACGTTGAAGAAAACGTCGTGGAGAATGTGCAAGGTAAATTGGGGAAATAGTTTGCCAGTATTTGACATGCATCTCACTGTTGTGGATTGTGTATGTGTAGCCCAAGCAAGGCGATCCAGCGCAAAACAGACCAGCTTCGTCGAAAACAGCGTACGCCGTCGTACACACACCGACAGGGACGAAGGTGGAGATGAAGGTGCAACTGGAACTCGTGGTCGTGGACGCGGTCGTGGACACGCTGGCAGCCGTGGACGCGGTCATGAACACGCTCGCAGCCGTGGACGCGGTCGTGGACACACTCGAAGCCGTGGATGCGGCCGTGGACGCGGAAGTTCTTCTGCAGCACGTGCATTAGCTATGACTGCAAGTGAAAGCGAGAGTTTACGTGTTGACGGGGACTACGTGATGCTCGTACAAGGTATGTAACGCATAGTGGGGTTGGTGTTTGCTATTCTACTTACTGTCGTGATTGTGACTGCATGTAGCCAACAAGCGGGGAAGAGTTGGCAGTGGTGGACAGGGAGGTGACGCATGTCCGGTTAGAAGTGGCCCAAGTCGCAGATGTGACGAGACAAGCTCTTCTTTAACGGCTGTACTTGAAGCAACCGACAGTTTCGGCAGGGATAGCACTGAAAATAACGGTAATAGCATATTGTACTTTAATTTGATTGTGTAGTGTTTAATCATTTACTGTGATATCTGTTTGAAGCCACATCAGCTAGTTTGGGGATACTCTCACCAGCACCGAGTGGGAGATCTACGCCGTCACAGCAATTGCCACCAGCAACGCCACCGGTTCTTCTACATCAGATGTTCATTGACAAATTTGTGGCCTTCTGTCCCACGAAGGAGCCCTGGATGGATAATAAACTGTACCGCCCTGTGGGAACGGCATACATTGTTGGTAGAGTCTGCCGCCGTGCCAAAAAGTGTAAGGACAAGTTCCAGGTCCAGTGGCTGGATAGCCAATTCCAAACCTGCGTTGAGAATCTGAGCATGAGCACTGTTCAGATGGGCATCGACAACTACCGAATTCTGACCAAAAACAAGAGCAGCCACGCGTGGCAGGAGCTTCTCGAATGCGACGAGTCCGAAGAGATCGAGCTTGACGACGCGTCCGATATGCTTGAAACCGAGTCGTATGTAACGTACGACCCAATGGAAATTCTTCCGACGAACCTAGAAGAGGTGGAGGCCATCCACAATATGCGGTTCGAGCCATCAGCATCTACAGATGCTCCTCACGATCTATACCATCATGGAGATGGCTCAACGTCGACTTACCTTCGTCCAGAGTACAAACACATTTTCGAGCATTCAGCCAGCTCAAGTTTCTTTGCGTACATTCCGATGTACTTTTGGCGCCAGGTGCTGCATGAAACAAATGCGTACGCTATCGCATACAGCGTCAAAGTCACGAAGCCCTTCACGTTGAGCGAGTTAATGACATTTTTGGGCATCATGTTCTTCATGGCTCTCAATGTTAAGGGGGAGTATGCGAATTACTGGGGGCCACAACCCGAAGACGTCATATTCGGTGGAAATACGGCTTCGTTTGATGGAATAATGAGTTTAAATCGATACAAGCTGCTTCGGAGGTGCCTAAGTTTTAACGCGTCTCCAACGAACCTGAACAAGGATGCTGCAGCAAGAATTAGGCCCTTGCTAAACTTGCTGAAGGCGACGGGGGATAAGTACGTAGTCGTTGGAAGGAACGTTGCTGTGGATGAGGCCAGTGTTGCTTGTCGATCACGCCAAGGTCGTCACATGATCGTTTTTAATCCAACCAAGCCGACCGGCAAGTACCATTTCAGGTTGTACATGGTTTGCTGCTCCTCTTCTTGGATTTCGCTAAATTATAAACTGCACTGCAATCGCAGTGTGGTTGAGGACCG
>JAIKVB010001606.1:0-11871 GCA_024679045.1 Phytophthora brassicae
CCTTTGTAAGATCGCTGCAGTCGGTGAAGGGTTCCAGGACATCACGAACCTGCCACTCAACGCCATCTATCCATTCCAGAGTAAACTGCACAGCCTGAAATCTGTTTCGTGCATCAACAACATTTGCATTTGCCATTGCTTCAAGCTAGTCGAACGTAGCAGATTCGTAGTCGGGCCAGTGTGCCAGTAGGTCCAGGTTATCAGTCTCTTTAATTCTTTCGATTGACTCGCGAAGCTTGTCTAGCTGCGGAATTCGAGTAACCTTAAGAACGCGCTGGCCGACATTGTATGGGCGAACACAAAGCTTTCCTTGAATTTCCACGTCTTCCATCTCTAGCGTGTCCACCATTCCTTTTGACAGATCCATACTGTACGGTCCTTCCAGGAGCGCAGCGACATCGTCCAGGCGAGCTTTACGCGCTTTCTTACCATCTCGTATATTTTCCGCAAGTCCACGCGCCTCTCGCAGCTCTTTCCACCAGCAAGACGTCGCTTTTCACGTTTGGAGAGTCCTCTTACACGCGAGGGAGGGGCGAAACAAATTGAATCCTGCTTCGAACCAATTTCTGGTGTTTCCGGTGCCATTCCGGTGCTCGATGGTGGAATTCCTGTGTCACTACTGTGGAATTACTTGTCGACTCCACATGTTCGCTGGCTTCATCTGGTCTCGTCTCGACAATGACATCAACTAGTCCTTCTTGTGGAGGAGTGGGATCTTCCTTTTCTTCTTCTTGTACTGCTTCTGGTGCAGGTCTTGTCGAGATTGTAGATATCGGACTGGCGATGGAAATCTGTGTGAGACCCCGGATTTCTTGCGCAAAATTATGGGCTGTGTCTGCTAATGAAGTATTGGCGGCCATCCTCAGCACAAACTGGGGAATATCACCAGATTCCAGCGCCTCATAGAATCCTTGCAGACACTCAAATGCTACGCGGTACGTAGGAGTTGTCTGCAGTGCCATCCGATCGACTATCTTCTCCGTCAACGCCTTGGCCTGGATGTACTTATCCGTTGACGTCGAAGCAGTTTGTTCTCGAATGATAGGGCAACTAATTGTATTGAAACCTCCAAATCCAACATCGCCTTCGTCAATATTGTTTTGTGGCGCGTGAACTATCCATCGAGTCAAAAAAGTCCTCAGCGGTGGGAAACAGTCTCGTAATTACATTTGAACCGAAAATGCATGACGTGTCTGCAAGGTAGCAGGTACGTCTTCATGAAGATGCAGTCACAGCTTGCAGCCTGCAATACGTACAACATTTTAAAACGACACTAACGTTAGTCATCACACAAAAACCACACCGGAATAATACAATAATGCCCCCGAAAATGTTTAGTGTTCTCTTACTGATGTTTCCACCACGTGTGAGTTTCCAGTGCCCGGCCGAAACAAAGTCGCTCTTCCGGGTACGCTAAGATCCATTTCGTCATCTGCTGTCGGACCGACTGCAATTGCGTGCTCCTCCGACACCATTTTCAAAGCAAATTCACTGATTTGCATTCCAAGAGTGGCCAATTCTGGATCTTCACCGAGATCTGGACGGCTGCCCACCTCGTGATATTGCGCAACGTACTCGTCCTCTGTAATCCTTTGCAAGGTTATAAGGGTAGAGATCGTTTCGTCCAACGTGAATTGTGACTCCAACACTTGCTTCGTCTTTCCCCATTTGCTCTCCAGACGGTTATTCGTGTTATTTCCAAGGTGTGCAACGTTACCCCGCTTGAAAGAAACCCACTCCTCTTGATTCACATACCAGTTCTTCAAAAATAATTGATACATAGGGTGATCTGTGTCTCCACCCAGTGTGTTTAGAAGCGCGTCTTTGCAATCCTGATATTCGTGTGCGCTTCTTGAATAGACGAGAGCCTTTAAAATCCCTTTCACTTGTTTCTTGTTCTTTGGAATGCGCTTCTTGAATAGACGAGAGCCTTTAAAATCCCTTTCACTTGTTTCTTGTTCTTTGGAGCTAGGCGCGTAGCCTGCTTCTTCAACCACGTTATTACGTGCCATTGACATAACAACTGTCGAGCTTCAGGAAAAGATTCCCGGAGAACAGCTTTCTCGTGCATCGCCTTGTCCGTGACGAGAACTTTCACATTTGACCAAGCTGAGTTGTGCTTCTTGAAGCTATTGATAGCCAGTTCGCCTTCTCCTCGCTCTCTATCAGAGAATGAAAAACGTATTGACCCTAATGGGATATATTATCAAACCACTCTTGAAATATCATACTAAAACAAACTTAATTAACACATACCTTTCCGAAAACATCATGAACGGCAAAACTAAAAAGCTTGTATCGATTAGCATTAGTATCATGAGTCGCGTCCACCATAACCACCTCAGGAAATGCCCGAAATAAACGCTTCATCCGAGCACTTTGGAACGTGACGCAGCGCGCAACTTGACTCCGCATCCACCATAATCTCAGCTACATTGCCTTCACACTCCGCACTAAACTCGTCTAGTACAGCAAGAGCCCGCTCAGCATCCGTGTGTCCAGCTTTCCACTCGTTTTTAAATTTCTGAACCATATTATGAACGTCCCGGAGAGCTACAAGCTTTCCTGTAAATTACATCATACAAAATTCGTGCTAGTGTAAATACCGGAAATCAACCGAAATTACACCAAAAGTTTACAAAACGCACCAGACTGCTCGCGGAGATACGATAGAATTCCTTTTGCATGAGCACCAGCCTTGCGCATGTTGGCGACGTCTGCAGTAAGCGCTTCGTCAGTGATAGTGCGATTCTCTGCGTAGTTGAACCACTGGTGCTTTGTGACCGGATGATTATAGCGTCCGCTTGCCTTTAGTGCGATGTAACACCCAGAAAAACCGGACACGACGCGTGCATACCTTAGCACTGCATTCCGTAGAGCGAACCTTGCGATGTTTTCGTTTTCCTGTCCCGCGGGCAGCTTGTCCGCAAGCATGTGTACACCGAAGCGTCTTACAATAGTGCTTCCACTCGTCTGGAATATACTGGGTTCCTTGGCGAGTCTCCACTGATTCGCACGTATCACCACTCTCCTTGACATCAAGTTCAATGGTGTCTCGAATTTGCTTGTTGCGGCTAGAAACCGAGGTGCTGGTACGACTCGCAAACCGCTGAAATGTCGCTGCCTGGAAGCTCCCAAACGCACGGTGAAATACCTCCCACGACGGCCAGCGGCAAGCAAAACCTTCGAGCAATTCCCAATCCTGGGTTCCGTCCCCATCACGCGGGGATTGTGCTGTTGCTGTTCGTGGCGACTTTCTTGATGTTGTTTTCTGTTTTTTCGGGGTCGTTTCTGTGAAACACCGGAAATTCGGTCTTCGTCAGCGCTGCTCCTATCTTCCTCATCCACAGCACTTCTATCGTAAAATCACGTCATCCGCATCTTCGTAATCGGAGTCGCTGCTCAAACCTTCTGCTTCTTCGTCTTCGTCTTCGGCGTCTATCTGACCCAGCACCTCAGAAACAGATTCCTCTCCCGCGACTTCCACCACTGCAGATGACGAGCGTGTTATTATAGTACGCCCCAGTACCTGCATATGCGCGGCGATGACTTCGTTCTCGGACATTGCAATACGCTGCGCGCGCAATGTGTCAAAAACGGCTCGATATACGGGAGGCAGGTTTGGGTTGAAGTTACCCGATCGAATCGCTTCAACACGCCCCCGGCGACGCGCAATTATCTCGTCTCGGCGCTTCTTGTTCTCTTCTCGACGTTTGTATGCTTTAGTACGTTTACCGATTAGCTGGTCTGCGTTTGGGATGATTGATTGCGCAAGGAGTCTTGGCGGGACGTCTTTCCTTCTGCGACAAGGGAATGGTGGGAGGTCTTGCTGATTCGTAAATGATAAGCACAGACAGTTAGATATGAAACCTGCTTATAGACGTGCTTCAAAACAGTTAGAGAGGGTGAGGTCACGTACCATCGCGTCCGGTCCCATGATTGCGCCGCAGCCTTTCAGCTTCTTCTCGAGGGAGGGGGGATCGTCGAATGCCACTCGTTTCAGATTTTCAAAATATTGAATTCAAAAAGCGGGTGTGCACCACACCACGATAAAATATATGTCTTACTCCTGAAAGTTATCCTTCGTGTTGTCGTAGAAAACATCTGCCCACTGGCTTTTTGATCACACCGGAGGCGTACCAAAATATAACCAAACAAACCTAATTTGCGCGGTATCAGCAGCGTCTTCCCATTCAGCGAGGAATCATTGCTCGTCGTACTTTAGTAAGATGTGTACTGTACACCTTGACCTTATGACAAACACAAAATACTTTCCGCTCAGCGTGGGCTCTAATTGGTCAAAAGTGCCTTTGCAATGCCGCTAAGCATTTTATTTCCGAGCGTGGCGTCCATGGGTACATTATTAGTAGCACCAGTTTGCTTGGTACAAATATGTCAGAAAACCCAAATGGCTTTTTTACGGACTTTTAAGTTGCACGAATATACTCAAACCATTTTGCTTGGAAAATATCAGTCTGCCTTGTACTTGTTCTCTTTTGTCTTCTACATATTTATACATACACGCGTCCAGGTGACCGTCCTCGGGGGTTGTTGCTCAGAATGTGGATGTTGAGTTGGGATTACTACAAAGAGGTTAATGGCTGTACCGGAATACATTGCGTTCGTGCGGACCCTCCTGACTTACCCACCACTGCGGAAAATGGTCGCCGATGGGCTGAACTTCATCATAAAACAGTGTTTTATGATGTTTTAAAAACACTTGAGTTGGATGATCGTATAGTGGGTGCCTGCCAAAACCCTATAAAACAATTTTGGTCGTTGGGGTTAGGGCGTATTAAACCCTGATAAACGACCTGACCAAACTGGAGTTTTTTGGTAAACCAGAATTTGGTGCGACCAAACAACTATTTTAATCGGCTTTTTAATCGTTTGTGCGCACTCTCATTGAGCAACTTAATTAGAATATCATTTGGTTTCAGTAATGTATAAAACGCTACCTCAAACTTGAGAAGTTGAAGAAGAAGGATCTTCCGAGGGCGCATTTTGAAAATACGCGCGAACATAGGGAGTGGAGGGAGCATCTTACTTCCGATTGTACTCAACCCCCCCTCGGAGTGCAGAGTTCCTGTCTCGCCCCACCGACAAGTATTTTAGTGATTGTGTACTAGTGTCTACACTCGCTCCCCTAACTGTTGATGGCTATCTTGTTTGCGTGTGTTGTAGCTGAGCCGTCTCCGCTTCTATCGCTGCTCTCAAGACTGAGATTGACTATACCCCGTATAACTGTTTCCGTATCTACTCTGGTACTGTCAATGTATGTGTAGTAAACAAGACAACATGCTAACTCTAGTGCTCTGAAGGTCCATGACGTTATCTAATGCCAAGAAGAGGCTGTCGAATTCTGCGCCATGTGCATCCACAGATCGCCGCGTCAAGCGCTATAAACAGCGATCGGACCTTGGCAGTCCGAGAATGAAGCTTCGATCTGGCCCTGTGGTCCGTCACCCACTGCTGGTACGTGCGGCCACGATGCAGATAGAGGCGCTGTGCAAGTTCAAGTTGAATGGCGATCAGCCAGTCATATCGAAGATTTCCGGGAAAGTATCGCTGCTCGATGGGTCCTTCGTGGAAGAGGTGGATGCCTCTGACCCTTCGATCTTGGCCATTTGGTCCCCCTCTCCTCAGAAGAGAAACCCGTCCGTAGCTTCCTCGCAACAAGGACCGCCGACATCTTCGTGGTCTTCAGATTCGTCGATCTCGCCAAGATCCCAGGACTCCCTTAACTCTCCGGTGTTAGTGTGGACCCCGAGTCCCTCGAAGATTTCCCCTTCGACGTTGCGGGATAACTCCCCTCGGACACCTCCAGGGCAGGTGCCTCGCTACTACGAAGATGACTTCTGGTCCGACGGATACGACTCCGAATCTATCCGTCCAATCGCGCATCTCCGACCCTCAGACTCCTGGGTCGCCGCGCATCCTAAAGACTACGTCGAGTGCAAGACCAATGGCATCGGTGTGGGTTGGGCGATATTGACCAGTGCGTCACAACCTGATCCGTCTGGCGACTGCAGCGCCCACGAAGTTTGTGATGCTGAAGTGTGGATTCCCGAACCTTGGCCAGTAGACGTCGGCTTTTTAAGTGAGCAGCTGAACCCCAATCATTGGAAATGTCCACCAGTCAGCATAGGCATTCGAGATGGTGTTCGATGTGGTTGTGAGTCGCGATGCACCGCAAATACGTGCCTCAACGCTCGCTACAGTCGCTACTGCACAGAGCAAAACTGTTCGTTTGCTGGGTGCTGTGGCAACGCCCTCAACGAGAGCTCTTCTCTTTTGCTGGCCCGCAGCAAGCGATCCGGTTTAAGAGGTTTGGTGGCAACTGCACATATCCCCGCAGGCGAGGTGATTGGGCAGTATACTGGGCGTTTGGATCTATTCGGTCCACCCAGTAAGAACGGATCTAGAAACGACTGGTATAGGATGCACGTGAAGACGCGCACGACCGGGAATCGTCACGTAGGCATCGACGCCATCGAACAAGGGGGTCTAGTCCGCTTCATGAATCACGCTTGCAATCCCAGTGCGCGCTTTCACGAGGTACAAGTGGGCCGTAGTCTCACGGTTGTTGCTGTCACGGTTCGAGATGTGGCCGCCGGCGAACAGGTGACGGTGTCGTATGGTGACACACTATGGTTCGTGTGCCGTTGTAAGTGGGAAGATTGCCAGCACAGGGACATCCAGCATTTAGACTACGACGCAAGTGTTGAATCGCCCAAAAAGGACTTGTAGGAAGCAGGAGAAGACACTATGTAGAATCGCAATGGTGCTATAATGAAACGTAAATCGATCTAAGCTGCATCGTACTTAGTGGCGTTTTGTTTTGAGTTGAACACGCAAAATCAAGTCATTCTTCAGAATAGTTTATTGTCTCCCCTCTTCGTGTGGTGATCGTTCTGTGCGGATACTGATGGCAGGGGTAAGCTGTAACTCAAGAATCCACGCACTAACATACCAGTCTAACCTTACGTTGTTGGCGTATTTACAGAGAGGGAGAAGAACGGGCTACCTGAACTATAGCACGCAGGAAAACTCATCGACAATACTACACATCAAATCCTACTGTGTAGTATTGTCGATGAGTTTGTGCCTCTGGGGCGCAATATGTGGGACCATGTCACCGCTAAATACAACGCGAACCGCAACAAAGGATCACCGGAACGAGATCTTGACTCTCTAAGGCGCAAGTTCAAGTCGCTGTATCAGAAGAAGAAGCCAACAGGGAGCGGTGAGGTGCCCCTACATTTGCGTCCCATTATAATGGCGAAGGCCACCCAGATGCGCATTGAGGACGAGGGAGGAGTGCACACCTCTCACGATGGCCTTGATGGTGGTGAAGACGACGTTGAACTTCAACAAGGGATCGACAAGGTGTTAGTTCGACGAGTGGCCAATACAGTCAAGATACAGATGCAGAGAAAGAAGCTAGCAAAGGACTCGACGAAAATAGTGACGGAGAGATTTACGCAGAGGACCTACAGGGCCGTGAGGACTGTCAAGTATTTCAGACCAACAGGTTGGGTGACGTCGTTAGCCAGTATGCACAGAGGTCCCAGCCATCGACACCAAGTACCCAGGTCGCCGGGACAATCCTGACTGACCAAAGACCTGTCGACGCTAGCTTGGCGGGTTTATATAACTTCTCGGATGATACTCGACGGATGAGAAAGATCCAATTCCATCTTCTGCGATAGAGCTGAAAAACTCTCCACCCCGAGCTAACTCAGTCGAGCAGGAATCCACCTCAACGACCAGCGCACAGGTCCCGTCGACCACGGAACAGCCGCATACACCTCTTCCTTCTCAACAAGGGGCTCGACGAGTGAATGGGAGACCACGGGCTTCCCGCCGCGACCCGTTGCCCACTGTGGCATCGCCAGATGGACCACAGTTACAGAGAGACCCCCAACGTGCAACGGAAGACCAATTAGAAACCTCGGCGCACCGGAACAGGTCCGTCGCCAGCAACCGACTTGGCGGACAAGACCTCCGTATTCTGCGTGATAATTTTGATACGATGACCCAAGGAATGCTGAACCCGAACGGCAAGCGCAACCAGCCAGACTTGACGCGGTCAGACGGCACCCCGACCACTATAACGTTTGCTAAGAATCGCCGTGTTAGGGCGAAACAAAGACTAGATGAGATCCAGAAAGATATTCAAGATGCTGAGCGCAGACAGGTTTCCGCTGGCGGGGACGTGATGGGAATGCTCTTGATGCTCCAGAAGGATTCCGAACGTCGTGCCGAAGCAGAGGAAATACGACGACGTGCAGAGCGTGAAGAAATATTAGAGATCGAGAAGAGAGAGCGCGCTGAGAGGGAACAAGCCAGGAGCGACGACCTGAGAGAAATACGTGAGGCCAAAGATGTGCAGCGCCGTGCCGACGCGGCAAAAGAGGCTAAATTGGACCTGGAACGCGAAGAAAGTAAACACCGCTTTGAGGAGCGATTGGCACTGGACCGCGAAGAGGCTCGACAGCGCCACAGCAAATGTTGCTCGTGTTAGCTAATCTAAAAAAGAATTAATACGGCAGAGAACGTGAGTCACTACGCGTGGGTTCAACAAGAAGCACGAGAAACGAGTCAAGAAGAAAAAGTAAGAGGACAATCAGTCAAAGCTACTTATTATCATCCTTGCCGTAGGTCCAGACTGTCCTGATCTGGCTGACTTCCAGCGTTCGTACTCTGTAGTTAGCTAGTCTAAATATATTGTCGAGTCTCATTTTGCGATTTTCAATGTCGTGGTAGAGAGGGAGCAATAGTCGACGGTACACCTTATCTATGGACCCCATACCCCACTCAGCTGCCTGGCGAACGTAGGTAATTGCTCTTGACAAGCGCTTAGACACCACCTGAACAGAAGGCACTAAACGGCTTACATCACCTTCTTTTAAAGGCGTGAGGATTCTACCTATCATGTCATCGCCGCATGGAAAAGCAGAGTCTGCAATGACTCCATACCTGGGGTCGGGGTTCAGGACGGGATCTAGTAAAGCCTCCCGAAATTCGAAGCTTGTATCACTATCATTCCAACTGCCTGGACAGTTGTGTTTACACCAGATTATCAAGCCATCTGCACTAAAACACAGGGTTCCAGTGACAAAACGTCATGAAGCCACCCGTTATAATGTGCATTGTGACGGTCCGCGTTAGGTGGCTCCTGAACCAACAGCAGCATGATGCAACTAACAATTAAAAATACATATTAAAAATGTCAGTATATACAGTCAAATCAGTACCCGATAGTTCTTGCCGTCGATGAACCCCAATGTGAAGGGGAGAAGAGGATGACGTGCAGCAGTGAGAACGGACAGAGCTTTCTGTCTCGCCAGTGTAGGCCACACGATTCTGGCTGGCGAAAAGGGATGCATACAGGGATTCTTCTGCTTCTCTCAAGACTCGGCTAAGGGTCGAATGGGGCAGACCGAAGTTCTGTGTCAAGGTCTTCTGCCCCATCGACCGCACGTAAAAAGACAGTAGGAGCCCGAGCACTTGATGATGGAATCGTAGCTTTCTAGGACGCCCGCCAGACGGACAGAACGTGGGGATGATGTAGAAGGCTGCAAATCGATCCAGTAGTCGGTTGAACGAGACCCTATTAACAAATCACACACGTAGTACATTATTATACGCAAAATCCAATCATAATACAGCTATCCATGATATCTATGCATATATGTGTACCGGCAAAGACTAGTCACAGTTATGAAATTCTCGTCAGACCCGTACAACCAGATGTACATCCATGGAGCAACTTTTGGCTTGGGATACAGTCAAAAATTAGGTAGTGGCGGATGCGCACTATTCGCGCATGCTCTACGCGCTGCATCTCTTCGCCAAGGCGCCGACGTAAATCTCGGAAGTCTCGCGAAGCTCGTGTGCGGGTCTCGCACATCATATACTGTGCCATAGACCGTTTTGAACCCTCCATCGTTGCACGACGCGCTGAGATGAGAGGAGAAATCTTTATTCTGAGAGGAAGGTGGTCGAGGGAGGGAGCGAGAAGGTCCCAGAGAATCCAGACCGTGGAACCTCGTTGAAGTTGCCACGTGAGGGATGAAATCTCATCACACGCCTCTTTAAACTTGAAAAATAGACAAATTTTCTGAAATGCTGTCCGTTTTAAATATGTCCCATAATTTCCCCTCTACAAAGCTCAAGTGAATTAGGGACACCTTACTGGCCAGAGTCAATTTTTTGTGGACGTTTCGGTCGTATGTTTTATAAGCTATTCTTTTATGCGGATAAAAACTTGACAAAAAGTCTATAAAAAGAAGAGGCACCAAACTCTTTTTATGTAGGTTTTGGCAGGCACCCAGTTTACGACGTAACGTTGCTCCGGTGTGGATACCGCAACACAAGTGCAGACGGGGCTGTAAGGAGGGCGTGGAAGCCAATCTGCTCGGCCAGCGGTAAAAACGCCTGCGGAAGACGGGGCTGTAAGGAGGGCGTGGAAGCCAATCTGCTCGGCCAGCGGTAAAAACGCCTGCGGATTAAGGTCCGCGTGCGGAGCACTTAAACCCAGGACCATGATAACATCTCGAGCAACATAGGGTTGTTTTACTTTCCCAGGGTTTTTTTAGGGTGAGGCTAGGGCGATATGTTTCATGTCGACTCCCTGATCTTTTGAGGATATGACATTCGTCCTGCACAGATACTGATTTTGTACTAAATATTAAAGGTTATAAGTTTTTGCATGCCTGGCGTTTTTGGGTGCATGTACCGAATTCCCTATGTTATCACATACAGCACTAATTTAGCCAATAAGAATGCTAGCGGGAAACAAAATCGTACAACCTATGTTATGGCGTACAGCCCGAAAACGCAGCAAAATAAGCACGATGGGTTCGAGGATGCCAACGACATTTTGGACGCAGTACTGAGTACGAAATCATTTGATCAAGATTTAGCTTAGAAAACGAAACGACATTTTGGACGCAGTACTGAGTACGAAATCATTTGATCAAGATTTAGCTTAGAAAACGACTTCGACTATATATTTCATAATGTAGCGCAAGTCAATGTTACGAGAGTTTTATTCAGTCTCAATAAAAAGGGCGTATCTGATGTGGTCTACGTAAGTACACTTTGGTGTATGGCAGAGGCTACATGCACAGTCTTGCGCCGGGCGCTTTTGAGGATTTATACTGAAGTCAAGTCAAGCCAAGGTGTTACTAGCAGAGAACGGCCATTTGACGGACCCGACCCGCGAATGGAGGACGCGACAAGGCAAAGCAATATATTATTACTGTTAACCCTGTCCTAATTAGTCCCTGTCCTAGTTAATAACTTGCGGTAGTTAATCAAACACCGATCCACCGACTTCGTAGACAGCGATTTATATGGAGCCTAATTAATACTCATTAAACTTCAAACTTAATAGACACATGGAAATTTATTAATCTACTCAACCATCGAGAAGAAGCCTCGGATTGATGTCTGCTTTAAGGCTGCCTCTCTCTCCGCTCGTAGATCGTAGCGTACACGCCGCTGTAGCGTACGCAGTCCATTGCCTTCAGGTCTACATCCGGGTGCTCAGCCAACATAAAGATCACAGATCGTATCGCATCGACCCTGTCTACTGCGGTGAGTGCTTCCAGCGGGTTGACAACCACTTCTATCCCCTCCATGTCAACATCTGGAATGTGCTGTGCTGATCCAACGAGCGCAGCATCGCACACCCCACTCAGAAGATCGTCTGCAGACATCACATCCATCTCGGTGTTCTCTTCGGCAGGGTTGCACACGAAAGTGTCAACATACATGGGGTCTCGGATGCGAAGTGCACGCATCTGAGCCACCAACGTCGAGTTCAGCATCTCGTCAGCTTCTTGCTGAGAGCGATGAGAA
>JAIKVB010001607.1:0-11870 GCA_024679045.1 Phytophthora brassicae
CTCCTAGAAAGCATACACTAAAATGTTCACTGGCGTTTTTTTTCTTATAATGCATGTAAATTTCAAATTGTTTTCTTACTGATAGAAGTCAGTTAACTACCCTCCTGTTGTTTAAAAACTGGTCAATTCGCCCTCGAGCGACGAGATTGGCGCAGCCTGTCCTGTTATGCCACAAGACACAATATGCGACACGTTGCATAACCTGCATTAAAGTGCTTTTTAGTTTACACCTATCAAACAGAAGAGACAAAACGTGGTAGACGACAAGTCCTGAAAAAAGAACGCAAATTGACAAGAAAAATGTGATTGCGAAGGTCGAACTGCCACGTTACAATTATAGCTAATTTCTCTTTGAACATTCCGGTTTCCTAAATGTTACCGTTCCAGGAACTCATTTTTATATTGACCTGCGAAAAAGAGCAGTTCATGGCTTGTTCTGAGCCCCCACAACCATTGCCCACGCCTGCAAACCTAGCTTATTTGGCAGCTCAATGCTTGTCACCAAAAACGGAGATCATCTTATTGGAACCTAAAAATAGTTGTTTACAATGGGAATTTATAGAGTAAACTAGCCGCATCCGTACTTAAAATCCGTACTTAAACGAACCACAAGAGTGGAAATTACAGATCTAGTATGACAGATGTTAGCGCAAATGTTCGATTCCCTGTAGGGGTCGAGTCGTAACTGTCGCCGATTTTCGTGCAAAGGGTACCAATCGAAAGCTGGCAACTTTGACTATCTTTCCTTTTTTATGGATTCTGACAGGACAAACAGAAGACGGATTGTTGGCTCTCCGAACGGAGCGCACCACATATACCTCTCGACCTGTTTACTGCAATAGTATGTGCTGGATATTGTAGGGGGGAGACGCGGAATCCATACACTTTTTGCCGCTTCCATGTAGTAAACTCTCTCAAGGTTGAGCTTCTATCATTGAATTATCCGGAACCGTCTAGCCTATGATTGATTGGTCAAAAACCATTTCCTTTCAGAACGCATAGCAGCCATCGGTCTGCCCTACGATGTCCATGGCCTATCTTAAATGTCACCTCAGTTTCGCTACTTGGACTTGAAACGGTTTCAGCCACAGCCGAAACACACCTCCATTCATTACTAGAACTTTTAGGAGCACCAGTCATGCACGCATCCAGGATGGAGATAGCAGCCTTTCTGCATTGTAAAATGCGCTTTTCTGGTACAATAATGAGAGGCGGGGTCGAGTCGCCAGCAGCGTTCATCACAGCAACTACAGTCATGAGAAAGTTTGGGGGGGTCTTTGCTCCACACGTTCGCAGAGCTGTCGAGGGCTAGCACTTGCGTGTTGTGCATTTCGGAGTGAAGAGGTTTCGTTCAGGTTTACCACTCGCTCGGCTGAGAGGCTCAGCTCGACACACGCTTAGAAATGGCGTGAACAAGTCACGATTTAGTAGCATTGCGGATACGTGCGATTGTTTGTGCTGTTCGCGGTGACAGGATGGAGTGCGACTGATAAATGGAGCATAACAGTTCAAGTTCAGCGGCTGGAATGACTCCCCCGCTCGAGTTACAGCGTCGTGAAGCCTCGCATACACTTGATTGGCACGGTCAAAGATTTTACTTCGGCCGACTGAGAATTTCGCGAGCTGCATGCAAGCAATCCAGACTGCGAGAGATTTGCCCCGCTGCTCAGCAAAGGCACCCTTCGTTCGTTCCTCTTTGAACATATTGATTAGAGTACGAAGCGGGACGGATGAGGTGCCGGCGGCAGTACCGAACGTCTCCCCATCGTATACTCGATCCAGATCTCCCTCTATGTCCTAGCCTCTCGGCGCACCACGATGTTGTCGACTTGGTCCCACAAGTTGTGTGGAGACAGTACTCGCTTCGAGCTGGCCACCCAAACCAAATACCGTGTGAATATAAAAAACAAATAAATACACCATATTCCATCCAATATAAATCCAGAGATGGGAAATAGTGAGCTGTCTTTCATCGAGCACTAAAATTGATACTGTGCACTCACTGGTTTTATCGTTTTTTTTACTTGACTACATTACTCGAAGTGGGGCGTATTGGGCGCTTTCTCTTGATCATTATAATGCGTTTTGTATCAAGTCTCCTTACCTAAGAGAGATGTTCTTAACGAGAGTTAGTTTGTTGCGTTTAAGTCTCTTTGGTTGTTCATGTGATACGTACGCGGTGTCTAGTGTTCAGGGTTACGCAGTACTATTGGAGGTAGAGGATCAATCCCGACTGCGAAAGTGGTTGATTTCGTGTCCGGGTAGTTTCGTCTCCAAACATAATTGGCTACGAAACCGAGAAAGGGTCCACCCGCTTTGCCAGACGCCCATCCGTCATCCACCGCCAGTGTCGCTCTTCAATTTTCTTGCTATTACAGACAGCGACAACAAAAAAACGCTGTCTCCACCACATCCCTTAAGAATACCGGTAATATGCTTATCCTAAGGTCTCTAGTATACTGGGGCCCTCAAATCGCTGGTCTTCATGAGTACTCTGATGTCACCCAAGACGCCGGAACCAGCCAAGTTCATGCAGGCCTTCAAGTTGCTGGTGGCTTTCAAGTCTCTGGTGGTCCTTCCGTCGTTTGACTCCGTCGAGTCGCGGTTGACCCACAACTGCCTGGCCGCTGTGAGGATGCTGGACCTCACGATTGACTGATCTGCACGAGGATGGTGACCGCCGTGATGTCACTACCCGGTGTGAGGTCGGTAGTGGTGGGGGCTTCCATGCCGATTGTGGAGTGTCCGTTAACTGTGATGGTGGCATTTCTGTTAGCTTTAACTTCGATTACGTGACGTTGGATGATGTAGAAATGAAGAATGGCGTGGTATAAACTGATGGTAACGTTGGGATTATGTGTACGTTTTAGGCGTAGCGAGCAATGTGTATCCGTCTTGGTGTGAGCTGCTACAAGAATCGAAAAGCCGCTTGTGATTGAGCAGTAGAGAAACACGCAGTGTATGAAGAGATCATGAGCGGGAACAGAGCCAAACACAAATGTCAAGCTAACAGCGTCTTCTCGGACTAATTGTTACCAGCTGGGCAGTGCCCACGTTATAATTTTGGTGTATCTGTCTCGGTGGAGAAAATGTTCTGGAAAGATGTTGCAAATGCATATACAGATACTTCCAGTTTGGAATACGGTCAGCTTTCGTTCCAGGATGTCCACCTCGTTATGGACGACAGTGACAGACCCCTCTGTCATTCTTCCGTTGAATGCAGCTAGCTTGATGGCAATGTGGAAGAAGTTGAAGTCGGACAATGATGTCCCAATTGACAAGTCTAACCGCTCTGGACATACCGAATAACTTATGTTATGACCTACAGGAAAGGGTAGCGTGCAGAGACCAGATATCCTCTGTCCTGTCTACGAAAAAGATTTACTACGCACCGTACGTAGTGCTTTTAACATAGGTAATTCGGTATGTGTATGTCATAACACAGGATACACGCAGAAATTTTCATTTTTACTTTCAATTGGCCAAAACACTGTTGTATGCCATAACATAATATGCTATATTATAGAAGGTCATAACATAGGTAATTCGGTAACAGCTCATATTTTCTCGACTACTGTCATGGGCGTCGTGATCTGCTGTATCTGATTTATTTCTGGAGAAGAAATCGGAGCTTACCGATACCGTCGAGCAACCGCTATTGTACTCTGCATAAATCGTGACACCGGTTTTTTAACCGGTCACGTTTTGGACCGTTGCAGCCCGAGTACGGCTCGTATACAAACGTGTAAACCCGCAATGGATGGTGGGGAGCCCCTTAACAGAGTGCAGCCTTTCTTTCACTTGCCACTCGTAGTTCATAACGAAGAATGCAGATTAAACAACACGCGTTCAGCAGCGCAGAGAAGCGGGTGATGGTGAAAAGTTACAACTATTTCGCTCTACAAAAAGAACAAGAACTATTCAGCGGAAAACGCACGAGGGAACTTGTTGCTGAGCGTCCTGACAGTTCTCCTGAGACTGTAGCACGCGTACTGGCGCATTACAGGGCTCACCAGGTCGCCGAGTTTGAGGTAAATGCTGCACCATTTGATAGTTAACAATTACGTAACAGTACCTCTGACATTTAACTTTTTGGTGGTTGTACAGTCTACTTCTAGCAACCATGGAACGTACAATCTCGATGCAATTGCACCCGCTATTCGAGCGTTTGGCGTGGCCCAAAATCTCGATGGCCAACCGATTACTGCCCAGAATATCAGTGACGAGGTGGCAGACGTTTGTGGTATTCGCCTTAGCGTGCCCACCATGACACGGGCGCTCATGACCTCGGATTCCACTATCTCAAGGGAGAAAAAGCAACATATATACGCAGAGTCACCAGGCAACATCGCGTTTCGTCGCTCGTATTTGGAGAAATAGATGGCCAACCGCCGCCCAGGTCATGGACTTATGCAAGGATCCAAGCGGACGATCCGCCTTGGGGTGGGGTCTACCTTGACGAATCCTACTGCAACGTCAACCACGTCACAAGTCAAGACGTGATTTACGGCAGATAAGATTCGTTACGGTAAGACTGGCCGTGGTGCACGGTAAGTAAACTTCGGATCGATATTTTGTTATGGTTCTTTTGAAAATGGGGATAAGTAAACTTTTGTTTAAGGGGTCTTATTTTCTAACTGTGCGGTTTGTTTATGTGTATACAGCGCATGTATTATTGCTGCCGGGAATAATTATGATGACGGGTGATTCGTTAAAAATCAGTTAGTTTGTGGAATTCCACCCTGAAGCGAAAGATAGGGGAAGACGATTATCATGGCAACTTTGATGCCGCCCAGTTTAAGCACTGGTTTATGAATGTTTGCAGTACCTTGTGTAAGTATGGTGTATGCAACATCTATTTAGATGGCGCGTCTTACCACACGCGTGAAATCAATCCTAGTCCACGCAAATCAGGTTGGCTTTAGGCCGATATTCAAGAATGTTTTGGTTTTGATTTACAAATTCTGTTTCTTACTGACAAAATCTGATTTTAGTTCTTATTCGTTTATAATAGCTGGCATGGTTTCAGTGGTAAGGCTACAATAACTACTCTGATTGACTTAGTGGAGTTCCATCGCCCTCCCCACCCCCGCCAAATGCTACCAAGTGACGAAGATTGCGATAAGGTACGGCCATCTCGTCTTCTTCACACCGCCGTACCACCCAACCTTGCAGCCGATTGAGCTCATTTGGGGTACCATGAAGGGTCGAAAAGCACGGGACCCGCCCAAGAAAACGGCAAGGACCTTGTCGATAATGTGCTTACAGGTCTAGAATCTTGTGAAGACCAATGGTTCAAGGTGTATCGCCATGTCCAGGAGAACGAAAACGCATATTGTCTAACATGATCCCACTTTTGTAACTTAATATTTTTGAGCTGTCATCCGACTGTTTTTTTATTGTCAAACAGCAGTGCGAAATGACGGCTGATAAATTATAATTGCCTGTCCCATGCAAACCAGGTGATTGGCTCTGTTGACCAATAATACAGCTCACTTTTGTAAAACAGGGTCACTCTTCCCGACGAACATTTTGACGAGGCAGCACATCCTTTTTTCGGGCTTGTTGCGCAAAAAGCGGCTGTTAATTAGTAAAAATGGACCTCATTTTTGGGTTCAGCAGGCGCGAAAACCCCTTTTATCGAAATGTCGATACAGATTTTCGCAGTGCAAAGTCCTTCTTTGAATCTCTAAAGCTTGGTGTCAGGAGTTCTTAGAGTACAATACCCACCGAGGTATTCGAAAGTACGATTTTGAAGAAGGATATTCTTAACAAACGAAGACTATCACGATTAGTGACGGCGAGCCTACAGCTAAGCGTCAACGGACGGAGATCGCTGACTCTATCCGAGAGTTGGTTCAGGCACATACGCAGGCGAACGCTACGCGTGAGACGCATGTCAACTAGACGGAATAGTTTTTGGTCTACGATCGGCTGCGCGACCTGCAGCGACAAGTCCGTCGTGAGGAAGACGATAATATAGCACAGGGGTTTAAAAATGAGATTAAATATCTCACAAAGAAACGATACAAACAGAATAGAGACATTTAGCCCCGACGCTTACGCTTGAGATTGCACTGTGATCTGATTAGTCCACAGTCGCGAATGAGCGATACCATTTGGTCGCGGTACACTGATACCCCGGGAATAGTCAGAAGTCAACTTTGACTTGGAAGAAATCACACAGGATACTCCATCCTTTCGGTGTCTTTTTGTGCGTATTTGTACTGTCGATGGCTAACACAATAGTTGAGTAACCGACAATTGTCATCACGACCTTAGAAGCATTATGAAGGCTGACTTGAAGGGTGAACCAAAGTCGCCGCCACATAGTCGTCATGAATAGTGGTGGTTTGAGTAAACACCGTTAACAACGTTAATAAATGCTAATAATTTTTATAGTTACTCAAATTTATCTTAATTACTCCAAATTTTCTTCAAATACCACTTGCGGAAAGATGGGTTCACCCTCCAAGGGAAACCATTCATTGAAGTTTCTTTTTCTATGCCATCACCTCGACGACGATCGCCACGGATATCCCGCATATCCGATTCCCCTCGAGCTCAAGTGCAGTCCCGCAGAGCACCACGTCGGCCTAGACGTCCTGAAGGTCCAAATCTGAAACCACTCTACCAAGTGTTCCAATGGCCCGCATCCCGACGCTAAGTGCAACTACTGCCACGAAGAGGTACGCAACAGCCTGCCAAGCTGCAATCTGGTGCCGCACTTGGTTCGATGTGCACTTGTGCCTCCACTGACGGAGCTGCGTTTTGTCCGCTGCCACGCCATATGTGGCACCTACTGCTGAAGCCAGCACCACCTTACCTTCTTCTACAACGGCCCCGGTTGGCGGTGCTTACGATCAGGAGAAGTTCGAGATGACATTAGCAATAATGTGCTATGTGTGCTCGCTGACGTTCGTCTTGGTTGATTCCCCATTCTCCAGGACGAGTGTTGTGTTGTGGCATCCCAAATGTGACAACCGACACGCCCATCAAACGAAAATCCACCCACGAAGTGATAGCACACCACCAACACAGACTTCGTGTATGACCACCCTCGCGCACGTTGCGTCCGCGCCCACACCTGATTTGGTGTGTGACCACTCTCACTCGCGTTTCGAGCACACCTGATTCTGAACCTGTATCATACCCGAGTCAGAGCCCGCGCTACTACTGTAGTACCGACAGCTGATATATGACTAAGTTCGGTCAAAGAGCCAATCTTGTTCTTCTACTACGACAGTGAGCTGTGACCATTGGCTGCGACGGCCTCACCCGTGGTTGCTGTTCTAAATCTGCACGGCTCATTCCTCAAAACTTGCCCTCAGACGAATGTACCTGGACGATACAAGTAAATACCAGAAGGAGGCGTCTCACGTAATGGCGATGCCGATAAATACTGAAGGCGTGGGGCTGTCTAATGAAAGGTCATCGGGTACAGAAGACGGCGGAATGAGTGGAGGTCACACAGCTGAAATTGATAGTGGATTCGGGTGGACTCAAGTCTGGCGCTCGGATCACAGCAGTTGAGACCTCGATCGACATCTGGTGGAGAATGTACCTCCCTTCGCTACAGTACGAAGTTAAATGAAGAGCGGTACCATCAACCATTTGCTAAACGAAGAGTTCGACCTGGCGTTAACGACACATTCGATGCGAACGAAAATGACTGAATGCCGCTCGGAGCGTTGCAAGATGAACGGAGATGGCACTGTCGACGCCGCCCGCTGATGAAACTAACGAAGTGCAAGCCATGATTGCTGAGCGTTGGTACCCTAAATTCGGCATGACACCCGAGGGACATCCACCAACACAAAAGATACCTCGCTGGTTTTGCCCATATACTCAGCAGGTGGGTTGTCCGTTGCTGTAACTGGCGCTTGAAGCTATCAGCTTGGTCTCTGCGGCCTTAGCAGCTTCCGCCGATGCACTAGAAGCACCAAAACTGAATCCTGACGTAGCCGGAGCGGCGTTCTTCGCCTCAGCTGGCGCATCAGAAGCCCCAAAGCTGAAACCTGAAGATGCTGCTGGTTTGTCTTCAGGAGCAGGCGCCTTAGCACCGAACGAGAAGCCGCAAAAGCCTGAAGTGGAAGCTTTTGGAGCAGCTGGAGCTGATCCAAAGCCAAACCTGTGGATGAAGCTACAGCAGCACTGCTCTTGGCTTGAGGGGGAGCTGCAGGTGTGACGCTGGCTGCTCCGAAGCTGAATCCACCAGCACTAGCAGCTTCTGCCGTCTTGGCGGCTGCACTGAAGCTGGAGGACGGCGCTGTGGACACCGCGGGCGCAGCACCGAAGCTGAAACCGCCGGGACGGAGCTTCAGAAGAAGTCGATGATGCGGCTGGACCGAGGGAGGTGTAAGAGCACCAAAATAAAGAGCTGCAGAACCAATATTTTAGGTTAGGGCCACTCACAAAACTGGAATGGAGTGTCCACACACAAGGTAGGTTTTCAGCACTCATGTTCGCACTGTAGCACCAGCGCGAGGTGTAACACCACCAAGGACCCGTGTATTACCACTCTGATCCGCGTGGTAACCAAACCATTTAAAGTGGATAATATATGCTAACTATTCGACTTGTGCATTTAGCTTTGAGCAAGCAACAACAAACAGGAGAAGGGAGAGGATAGCGCAATAATGATGATCCATTTCCAGTTTGTCAAACGCCTAAGTAGGTCATCACGTGAGTTCGCTGTTATGATGGCCAACTTAGGCTCTTCACAAACTCTAAAGGGATCAACAATATTGCGCCAAAGACAACGAACGACTGCACTTAGTAACCAGGAATAAATGACGCGACTTCAAGGTCTTTATCTCTATCGAAAAATATCGCAAATGTCTTCGGAGCTAGGTCGCTCTATTTACACGCAAGGATTGATTCGTCGACTGGTATGACGTGATAAAAACTCGCACTGGAGCAACATTCTGATGACTCTTGCTGCTACTCGCCTTATAAAACTTTTACTGTCAAAAGTGAGAAGTGAAAGAAAAACGAATGAATAGTATTATTTGCTACCTCAAAATCAATGACAAGCTAGCCCAAAGCATGCAAGACCTAACGATAAGCGCGGTGCTGGGCACTGCCTACGTGCGTTGTATGGCTAAGTTTTTTTGCGCTTGCGATACGGACCTTTCGTATTTTTTTGCAGCTTCGGTCCCATCTTTGACTACCTGTTCCTTCTTCTTAATTTGCTCTTTCAGTTTCTCTTCAGAGCGTTACTACTTGGTCTTTCTCATCGTTACCATCTTACTCATCCCCCGAATCGTCCTCTTTATCTAGCAATATCGACTCGTACTCGTCTTCTTGATTTTTCCCTTATTCAGTTTCTTGTACAGCTTCTCTTCCTCTGCTAATTCGTCCAATTCGTCCACAATCTACTGGTGCAAATTTTTTCTTCTCACGATGAGGTGGATTTATCTGGTCCTCCTCATCTTCTGACCGTTTGCGCTTCTTTTCGCGCATCTCAGTGTCCTTCTTGTCGCGTGTCTCATTCTCCTGTGCAATAACTACCAGTCAACCAGTTTCTTTCTGACGATATGTTTTTACGCGTTACACGACCCATGGTACACGAAGAAGTTGGGGTCCTGCGGTGGATACTGCACAATCCAGTCGACGTCCGCATGTCAATTCCAGGCGCCACGACGTCTGTACACACCAGTGAACGCGACTTTAAGGTCGAAAAGCGGCCGTTGTTGATCGTCCACTCCTTCTGCGGAATTTAGTCATGTAAACCAACAACGGGGATGTCATATCTGCCTTTGAAGAGCTCCTCGAGCACACGAGATAAAAAGTCGACAGCTCCGCAAGTGGAGAAGAAGACAATAAGCTTCTCCCCTTTCTTAAAATCCCTGTATAAAGTTATGCAGTGCCGACAGTATCTGATCGTAACCAACGAGACAGTAGAAATTGTGCAACGTCGATGTCCTCATCTGGGTGCTGCTAACCACCTGGACGGATATAGTCGCTGGTTCTACAGTCTGGCATGTGCCAGTGCTTTCACTTGTGGCAACGATGGAGAAGTGCTATTTTGGTGGTCATCTATTTAGGTTTGGGTGGAGGTGCCCTTTCTGATCGTGTGGTGCTCCTTCATCTGATTTTTGGTGGAGCACACCTTTTTCGGACAATTGAGCTTTTTATTAGAATGCGATTACCCCTCACTCTGCTGGGGCGGCCATAACTGAATCTTTGTGTGCAGCATCAATTATTACGCAAAAGATAACATGTAGGCAATTGCGGATGGCATCTCTGTTCTGATATATTGGTGGCGTCCGCTTATTTTATTGGGTGTTTTCTCGTTTTGTTAGGGTGGAGGTTATCGCATTTTGCGGTGCCAAACACACAACCCTCCTCCAGGGCGGTGTTTCTGTGGCGAATTTGTCTGTCAAATTTCATTGGTTGGTCCGCTGCTGGAGCGTGCGCGCGATGAATACCGCAAGAAGATTTACGAGCTTATAAGAAGGCATCGTATTTATCTATCGTCACGGATATGTGGATAAGGGTGCTTCAAAACAAGTCGGTCCTAAGGAATTTGTTGGAGACCCACATTTTGCTGGCCTGCTTGTCCGAATTGCCCCGAACGATGATAAACGTGCCAAGATCAAGAAACTCCAGCGATTTACTTGCTTGACCCGATTATAGCATCTCCACGAGAACTCGAGTCCGATAAATGTCCAACGTCTCGTATATATGAAAGTTTGCCTGATTGATGAAACATGATGCCTACACAAGTGAGCAGGATGGAATACCGGAAGGATTACAGGAGTCGTTCAAGTCTGCAATTGAAGCGCGGTGGGAAATTGTGCATACAGACGCTAACGGTATCGCGTTCCTTCTCGATCCGCTCACATACTTGGACTACTTCCTGTTCAACTACTTCCTGTTCGACCCGGAGAAAGAAAACGGAGACGACGAACTCAACAGTAATAATGACGCATGCGATTTTGCAGAGAGCACTGAAATGCTTGACGAGCTCTGCGCTACTCGAGCAGAACTGAACGCCGAGTTATACGCGTATGTTGCTGAAAAACGGGGCTGGACAAGCGAGAATAGGGCACAGCACATCGGCCCAACCCTCGAAACCGGTGGGGGCAGCACAAGAAGCGTTATCGCCTCCTGGAAGAGCCATTCGAAACGGAGAAATCGTCTCAAAACACGGCAAGCGAGCAGGCGTGGAGCATTATGGACCACATCCACTCGAAACGGAGAAATCGTCTCAAAGCCACGGTGGGAATGCGGACGTTCATCTACGTCAACCACTACCCGTGCCAGGACAATGTCGATGTGAGTCCTAAAAGCAGGTTTGACTTAGCAAGAGTCCAGTCGTATCCAGAAGCAGAGGATGATATCGACTGGGAAATTCTTGATAAAATTCTTGGTTCTGACGCTGGAAGTACGACGGCTACAGATAACATGGACAGTTTGGAGGAGATGTCCACACATAGGGCTCCGACATCGTGGAGAATGCCTAAGAGCACGAACTACTTATCGTTTACCAGCAATTTTTGATAAAGCGTCGGAACGACAATGCAATCAAGTGATGAGCCGACCAGCTTTATATTGTGTGTCGCCGCTTCTTCGAGCAGTGAAAGCAGAGACAGGTTCCCTGGTGCCGCAAGCGTGCAGCAGGAACGCTTTCGGCCGCCGAGTAAACATGCTCGT
Source organism: Phytophthora brassicae (assembly GCA_024679045.1). Taxonomy (NCBI): domain Eukaryota; phylum Oomycota; class Peronosporomycetes; order Peronosporales; family Peronosporaceae; genus Phytophthora; species Phytophthora brassicae. Next base: position 11,662 of record JAIKVB010001607.1, read on the forward strand.
CCGTTGTGCTTTCAGAAAAAGTAAAATAGTGGTGTAAAACATCATTATGAGAACATCTGTCACTTCTCCTAAATTGGTAATAAGTCTCCGAATTGGTTACGATGGTTCTCGGATAATCCTCCGAACCATCGCTAGTCATGAAACAAAAGCCTGCTCGATTTTGATGCGGAGATGGCTCAAGTAAAACAACGTAACCATCATTCGAGGGA
>JAIKVB010001608.1:0-11862 GCA_024679045.1 Phytophthora brassicae
GTCTATTTTTAATCGCTGTCGTCATCTGGGTCAATTTTAATAACGCTGGAATCGATAGCTCTTCTGAGCAAAATCCTCAATTAGATCAGCAGCGGCAATGTCAGCACCTTGAAGAAGGTGCCGAAGAAACAAATATAAAATTACCAAATAGAAGGGCATTAATCACAAAAGAAGGTTTTCTGTAACCGGTCAGATGTACCAGTCCAAGATACCGGTATTTTTGTAATTAAAAGATTGAAGCGAAACTTATATGTGGAACTCCTATACGCACTTAAATACAGTGATGTGATTGGTAGAACTTATTTGTGGTTGTAGACTATAAGCGGAGCAAGTCGGTACAGCGATGTATTTTATTTAAAATACTGAAAATAAATTACGACAGCAATCGAACGCTTCCTTTGCGAATCAAATATTCCTTCAGTCGACGAACTCGATCCATGTGAACTGTCGTTGTAGTGCCATTGGTACGTTTTACCCTTAATTCTTGCAGATTATTACCCAGAGAAAGCACTTTGACAACTTCTCCTTCTGCACTTGAGTCTTGTACTGGGTCAGAATAACACCAAATGAGGTCATTCGGAAGAACGGTCTCAGTTGATCCCAAGCGACTTGGCCACGTTAACACAATCGCTCGCAACTCGCCAACATATCCACGACGTGTACCTCGATGACCAAATTTTGTGTACTCGGCAGCTAATTGGAGAGGCAATTCGCGTCCAGAAATGCCGGATACTGGAGCGAAATCTTCGGCTGAGACGACCAATGAGGTTGATTCTGTGGAATTTATAGGGCTTGATGGTAATTCCATCCCATCTTGTGTTTCTTCCGTCATTTCTTCTTCGTCTGAAAGGTGAAAAGGCTCCAAAGTTTCTAAAATAAAAGATCTTTCTTCTGTTTCTTGTACGGTGTCTTGAGTGGATTGTGTTTCTGGTGATAAAACTTCTGTACTTTGTGGTGATTGGTACTAAAGTCAATAATTATAAAATAGTGTAAGCCCAATAGTTATCGCAAAAAATAACATTAGAGCACCGCAAACCTCTTGATTTGTAGTGTCTTGCCACTCCACTGAATTTTCTTCATCTGAATCTTCTCCGTCCAATTGCTGGAGTTTCCTCTTGTTACCAAGCTGATCGCCACCAGAACATTATCAGTAAGTCAACTGACTCTACTGCAATATTCTCATCAATAACATGAAATTCTCACCATTTTTGCAAATATTGACAAGGATGACGTCGTAGCAGTCGCCTATTAATAGCAGCAGTAAAAGTTCAGTCAGCTTCAAATATCACAATAACGAGCATTCGTCATTTTTTTTACCAATTTTGCACTGGGCCGGCCAATTATTTGCTCCGTTTCAACTCCTTCCTCTGAATTTGACGATGAGAACGACGAAACTTCAATATTTTCTCTGACATTTGCGGGTTCTACCGTCAAAATCACCGAGTTTTGCGCAAATGCGCTTGAATGCTGTGCTCCCGTGTACAGAACCAATTTTTCTTTCCATTTCTGCAAAAATAACCCATTTTAACGTTAAAAAGAGACCAGAATCTGTGGATATTGCAATAAAGAGCACTTTTCACCTGTTGCAGCACTTTTGCAGCTTCATCCGCTGGTAACTCGCTCTCTGCGCGATAGGCATCGCACACTCGCTGCATCACTCGAGCGTAGAAGGCTGCAACTTGCTCGTCGCCACTTTGCATGGTCCACTTGATCACTTGACAAATGTATTGATTCTGGTAAGTACGGAAAACGGACTTCGCGCAAAATGCAATAGTCAACTCGATAGGGTGGCGCTAAAAGGCTCAAGATTTTGATTAATGCAGCGGCAATCTATCTCAACATTATGCGATTTACAGCAGCCACTTGACACGTTTCCATACCCAGTCGTCAATTAACTGGCAGAAGAATCCTCATGTTGTTTTTACTTGCGGAAGTTCTCCGGAAGGCCGTTACGTGCATCGCGTTTGCGCTGCAAAAATAACAATAGTCAGTTTACCAGTTTTGCAGCAATCTACAAGTATTTGCACCACGTACTCGCTCGCCCACGCTCAGGACGTAGTAGAGACTGTAAGGGATGAGACCCCAGGCCACAATAGACGTGAAGAACTTGGAGTCAAACTTGAAGCGCTTCTCCGAATCTCCTCGCCAATTGTTCCAGTTCTAAAAAGTTGCAATTAACAAAGTCACTGAATTAGCGCAAAAAACACTGCAAAAAAGACCGCAAAACGCACCTCAATATGCTTGTTCTTGGACAGCGAACCACCATTGCGACGCTGGTTCTGCAGCTGCGAGAGAAGGCGCTTGGGGGCCGCAGATCGGCGCAATGTCGTAGCCAGCATGGTAAGAATTCCTTGAGCTTACGGACCGCACAAATGAAAAGCTATTTAATTGGCTGAAAACGAAACAGTCGACGTTCATTGGTAGAAAAACTGGACCACCAGAACCTCCAAATTTTAATCTTTCATCCAACTTGAGCATGTGAAACCATTTATTAACTTCTACATGTTATTTATTGTCATATACCTCTTTCATACAACTACGTTTCAATCTTTCATCCAACTTGAGTATGTGAAACCATTTATTAACTTCTACATGTTATTTATTGTCATATACCTCTTTCATACAACTACAGTAAACAATTTAAAATATATATATTCATTCTTAAAGACTTTTTCTGCAATTCTCAACGCCACCTTTCAGTCCACAATTTAGCTGGTACCCGACGCTTCCCATACAAAAAATGAGTCTTCAGGTTCTGAGCAAGAAGGTGGCGTCCTCCACTGTGGCGCCCACGCTCGCCCGTGCCATAAGCACCGAGAGTTACTCTGCCAGACAAGCGGCACTGGGTCGCCCCATCTCCCCTCACGTGACGGTGTACAAGTTCCCGATTTCGGCTGTTTCGTCCGTCGCCAACCGCTTCACAGCCGTCGGAATGTCTTTCGCCTTTGTGGGAGGAAGCGGTTTGGCTTTCCTGGGTGCGGACGTCCCTGCGCTCATTTACATGGCGCAGGATTCCATTCCGTTTTTCGCTCCAGTGTCGAAAATGGCTGTGGCTTTCCCTATGAGTTACCACTTGCTCTGTGCTGCTCGTCACAGTCTCTGGACGTACAAGCCGGAACTCATTAACAACGCAGATGGACCGTCAAGCTCGTACGCCATCTTTGCAGCTGCTGGTGTCATCAGTCTTGGAGCTGCTGCTTACACCATCAAGACACCGGAGGAGAAGATGGAGAAGCAGTAAATGAGGATTTAGAGTGAACAAAGACTGACTGGCAGTTTATTTGCTGCTGGCTGGGGAAAGTCTTGAGAATTGGAAGAGACTGACGAAAGGATGTACGTTGCAGCGCTGACATGAAGAGAAAGAAAGACATAAAACATCAATTTACGTAGAAAAAAGAAGAAATGTTTGCTGGAGATAGCGAGTGAATGGCGGAGAGTAATCTTGCCACGCACGCGTATCTGATTATGATCCTTTAATGCCGTGGCGCATCCAACGTGCTCCATGGCGTGCTTGGAGTCTGGTAATGAGTCCAACATGGACAATAGTATGATAGTACATACCGGTATTGTATTTTATTAGAACCTGACGAGATATGAAGCTGAAGTAGCCTGCCCTTGTCCGATGGTGAGATGGCTTCAGCTTCGATGGTTGCTGTCCACGTTGCGCCGGCCATCATCAGGCTTCATACAACAGCTTCAAATCGATGTGCCGAGATCGAGAAATCAAGCAGCAAAACAGCCAAAATGGCTACAGTCTTGAAAATAGCTTGAAGTTTTTGTACCTCGCACGTTTGGAGGATGCGAAAGATAGAACGTCAACCATCGGTCGCTCTAAATTAGAGTCAAATAGCAGTCCCTACTGGATTTTGTCATTGTTCTGCACGCACATTTAATCGCTCGTCAGATGGCCGTCTCATGGACGAATCTATTGGTGCCTTTAAAAGTCTTACGCCTATTAATACGTAAAGGCAGTTAGCCATCGTATCCAGTACATCTACTGTACAATACCGGTATTACTTTGAAGTTGATGATTGCCTTGATTGCTTTGAAATTTTTGCCTCACCTGCATCCACTGGACACGCTGTAACAGGCTGTCAGTCTCATTCTGCAACATAACGTTGACCCCTCAAGTCCACCAAATACACGAGATATCATGTACCAACCCTCAAATATGACCCCGAATTTCGCACCGCAAGTCCTTCAGTCAACCTCCCCTTCCTTAAGCTACAAGTGCAGCGAGTGTCCGCGTCAATTCGCACGACGCTGCGCCCTACAGCCAACCTCCCTCCCTTCCTTAAGCTACAAGTGCAGCGAGTGTCCGCGTCAATTCGCACGACGCTGCGCCCTACAGGAGCATCTGACCACCCACTCGAACGAAAAAGCTTTTGTGTGTCCAGCTCGTGGCTGCAACAAACGCTTCTCTACGACCAGCGACTGCCGTTACCACGGTGGAAAACTGCAGTCACTTGCGTGTCCAGTGTGTGTCAAGACTTTCACCACGAACCACAAGCTGCAGCGTCATTTGCGCGTTCACAAAGACTTACCAATGCGAAGATGTAAATTTGCCAATTGCGACAAAAGCTTTAGCTCAATTGGTAATTTGAACCGCCACATGCGCAACCAGCACATGCGTTTTGGTCATCCACTGGCCAGTGACGACAAGGAACACGACCAGTCGCCTACTAGTGTGGATGTTGATGCGTTTGAATGGATAGCAGATGCTGATTTTATCCTAGTGACTCCTATTGGTGAAGACTTGGAGCTGGACGCGAGCGGTGAGCACGACGTCTCAGATGAGGAGCTATTGGAAGTGCTGGCTTGTCTGTTAGATGATGGCTCTGCTGCCAGCAATGTGAAGACCATGGAGACTATGGCAGATCAGGAGACGAGTACTGTTCTCTAGATATTTTATAATCTGAAAGACCATGGAGACTATGGCAGATCAGGAGACGAGTACTGTTCTCTAGATATTTTATAATCTGAAAGTTTTTAATTAAATGCCTTCTAGATTTTTGATAGTACATGTACCGGTAACGCGGGGAAATCTGCTTTGGGGACCTGGAATTAAAAATAATTCGGTTTGGGGTCCCCCGAATTACTCAACTGGAAACTTGCCCTGATTTTAAGAAAACTACGGTGTTTTGTAAACAGAACATCGGAACCTACCGTTACCTACCGGTACTGCATTTGATACGCATTTGATACGCTGTTATTGTGTAGCATGTAGTCTAAGTGTACCCAAATTTTTATAATGTTGTTTTGCTGCACTATGATCTGAAACGATGATATCTGGCGTTCTGGATATATGTATACTCAACGTATCCTGTGTCCTCGACGAATTCCGTGCTTAAAATAGCATATGTGGCTCAACGGTACGCTGTGCTCGTAGCGCATGCTATGTGATGTCCGTATGATATCACCGTGGTGCGTGTTGCTGTCGATGTGTCCCCATCGATCTTTATATAACAACTCCCGCCAAGGCCTCTTCCTGTTGCTTTCGTAGGGCCCGTTGACCCGCTCGCTTCTTGGCTTCCTTCTCCCGACGCACGCAAGTTCGTTGATTGTGCCCCGTCTTCCGACATCGAGAACAGTGTATTCCAGGGTCGAAGACGATATCCGCACCACTCCTTCACAACACATACGCCCTCGAACGATGAAAGAGCACGCAGTTATCTTGCATATTCCAGTGATCTTTGCCTTGTTGCTGTCTGGAAACCGACAAGAGCGATTTGTCTGTTGTGAATAGTATTAGCTTACTTTAAACACCTCTCACAATGACACCATACACGTACCAACGCACAGCACACCGCAACAGCAACCTTGAAGTCTGTCCAGGTTGGCGAGTCTATTCTGAGGGGGAGGACCAGGAAGAGAAGCCGACACCACCGCCAGTAGCGAAGCCGAAGACGGGAAAGCGCAGCGCCGCCACCCCGCGCGCTGGCGACGACGCTAAGCAGAAGAAGAAGAAGAAGGAAAAGCGGACGGCCAATGAAATCAGACGTCTCATTTAAGTACGCCACGTGTGTACCCTTATGGTACAGGGTACGCTTCGGTTACAGGATACATTTCGGTTACAGAGCAGACAAGTGTTGCAGCATACGAAAGGATAGCGCTAGCTAACTTGATAATCTCAGTAAACATGTCTCTTGGAAAAAGTTTTCAGAACACGGTAGGTTTCTTAAAATTAGGGCGCGTTTCCACTTGAGGAACGCGGGGGACCCCAAACCGAATTATTTTTAATTCCAGGACCCCAAAGCGGATTTCCCCTAGTTATGGGATCAAAACGACGTAACCCGTCTTTAATGATAATTTGGGCCTATCATATGCAAGAGAATATTTTTGGCGAATGAGGGCGACAGTTCAGCTTTCGATGGGGAGGACGCGAGCGCCAAACGGCTCTGCCGCCACCCAGCTCTGTGAAAAGTGCGGGAAGGAATACTCACGCACCAACATCTCCAAGCGTTACGGTAAACCAAGGAAAGAGAGCAATAACAAAAGTGCTATCGACAAGACTTACTAGGCGAAACATCGCCCTGAATTCGTATTAAAGCAGCGCAAGAAGCGGGCCGCAGAGATGTACAAAAAAACTAGCCAGTACGTTTGTGGATTTTCTGCATATGTGATGGTATAACCTGCCACCTTCCACTAAATACTTGCTGCTAGACACTCGCGCCGAGTTGGCTGAGCTGGAAGCTGCCCCTAGCGCCATAACTCCGAGACCTGAGCCAAAGAGACTGCCAACCAAGCACCCACTGAGCTCGAAGTGACTCCTGGTCATAACTCCGAGATCTGAGCCCAAGGGACGGCCAACCAAGCACCCACTATTTCCAATCAGCAAGGACGCTGAACTCTTCGTCTATGTCCTGGGCGCAGTAAGTTTTGTTATATACATTCCATACACCCTAATTTAACCTGCATTGATTATCAGGTGCAGGAGAAGCTGATAAAGACAGCAGAGAGGGGGGAGGTGGCTGCGGTCAAGAAAGAGAAAACAAGCAAGACACAAATTCCTGAAATGTTGACGGCACCGTGGTTCAAGGCCATGAAGTTTATCCTGCACCCGGATCGAGCCAACACAATTGCCCGCACAAAACAAGGACGATGTAGCGGCGAGAGAAAAGATTGTCGAGACGATGAAAAAGTCAAAGAGTTTGAAAGCGACGTCAAAACCAACACCAAAGAGTCGATGTAGGACGAAAAGTACTGAAGCACTATGTCAAGTAAACGAAAACAACATTCAAGAAAGCGATTAATCGGTGGAAGCAAGCAGTGACTGTTGAAGAGGACGAGTTTGGTGAGGTGCGGGCGACGTTGAGATGCAAGCTGGACGATCTGAAGGCGTTTGTAGACTTCAACACACTGGACGAAGTTATCGCTAAGCTTACAACTAGTTTAGTTGAAAAGGACGCAGAGAGAAGGAGAGATGACGATCTAGCTACTGTTTTCGGACCGGATAGTGACCCGGACGAGTAAGTAAAAACAGCACAGCGTAACTAATAGCTAATTAGTGCTGACATGACACGATATTTGGTACTACGACAAGATATTCTGGTACTACGACAAGATATTCTGGTACTACGACAAAGAGATTCTGGTATTTCAACAAGACCTCTATGTACTAGGAACAAATGCTAAGTGAGGATAGATCAGCGGCCTTTAAACTTGCTTCCCGTGAGTTGGTTATTTAAAATTAGTAGCCAAACCAATAGATCAGCGGCCTTTAAACTTGCTTCCCGTGAGTTGGTTATTTAAAATTAGTAGCCAAACCTCTTGTTGTAATAAACACAAATCTTGTCGTAGTAGATGAATATCTTGTCGTTGTATACACAGATCTTATCGTAGTGGGCATATGTCTTGACGTAGTAGCAACACGTCTTGTCGTAGTATCTAAATAATCTTATCGTAGTGGGCATATGTCTTGACGTAGTAGCAACACGTCTTGTCGTAGTATCTAAATCACTTGTTGTAGTACCTACACATCTTGTTATGACTTCCGGGATATTTTTATTGATGTAACATCTTTAGTTGCACCAAAATCCCATACAAATTATCAGGACGCGGAAGTTGATCTCAAATTTAACAATGAGAGAAAAGCGCAGAAACGACGACTAGGGTTAGGGTAGGTATACTAACCTCACGATACCCCCGTAAGGTTACGTTTCATTTTGTCAAAGAAAGCGCTACTTTTTCATGATTATTCAAAGTAGATGATGGTTACGGTGGATTGTAACGAAGCGTACGTATATTGAGCTCATTTCGATACTTGCGAGTGCTGAGCATCAAATATACGACCATCGTGCGATCCCTTATGTGTAAAACCACGCATTTACCAGGCATACTGACCTTTCCTCAAGAAAAATGATAATTCACGAAATTTAGAAGAAACAAATTTAGGTTTGACTAACAAAGTGGTTTTGCGGCACATTCTTCCCGGTTTGTTGGTGGGAAACAACACAAGCCCCTCAACTCTGGCATAATCTCCGCCACCACAGCGCTGGGCGTTCTCTCATTTGGCATTTGCTTCCGCCACCGACCCACCTCCACCACAAGAACCTCGCCACAAACAGCATGACTCCGCATCCCTCGCCAACTCCGCAGACACCGCCCCGTATCTACCGCAAAGCCAAGCAGTATGAGCGGATCAGCGCGAAGAAGCGCGTGATCGATGCCTACTGGGCTGGGCAAGACTGACTTGGTCTCGCTGCCGGCAGTGCGGTCTCCGTCACTACTGCCCAGCGCACTGTTGCGAAGGCAGTATTGAACGGCACCGCGCGGCGGCGTGCGGACCGCCTGCGTCAACATGACGGTCGAGGTCATGTCCAGTCATGTTCAAGCTTGAGGAACATAGGCGAGCAGGCGGACATGACCATGACCGTCATTAAGGATAGTCTGCGAGCGACCTTTAGTTGGATGTGAGCATCTCATCCATCCACCGCGCGCTACACGGCATAAGCTACACCGTCAACGGACTTTAAGTCGAGAAGGCTACCATGAACAATGCGGTCAACAAGAAGAAGAGCGATGGATTTCGCCAAGGCGCCGAACTTGCACGTGTCCGCCGGCGACAGGATCGTGTATCATGACGAACCCAATTTTACCATCTACGTGACCCGCAACCAATGATTGTCACCAGCAGGTTCGCGTGCGGTCGTCGCTCTCTCGTCGTCCAAGCGCAAAAACCTGCATGTACAGTGCGGTGTGTCGCCCGGTAATGGGCTCGTGCTGCGGACTCACGAGGGATCTGTCCGCTTGGAGGAGAACGCACGGGTCGAGTAATGGGCTCGTGCTGCGGACTCACGAGGGATCTGTCCGCTTGGAGGAGAACGCACGGGTCGCGACCGACTTGCTCGTGGACGCCCTCAACACGGACGAATACAAGGAGTCATGTGTAGACACGAACGTTGTCATGGTCACGGACAACGCTTCTACCGACAGCCAGGTTGAGATCATGTGTAGACACGAACGTTGTCATGGTCACGGACAACGCTTCTACCGACAGCCAGGTTGAGACACTGGCACGTGAGTAGCTTGTTGCTGACGGAATTGTCAACTGCAACAAGTTGGTCATTCTACGCCTAGCGCCATATAGACCGATGTGCAACGCAATCGAGGGCTGTTTAACGCGCTGAAGGCACGCATGAAAAACTAACTTGCAGCGAAGAGAAGTGAGCTGCTAGTGCGGGTCGAGTATGATACACCAGCTGCGAATAGAATGTCGATCATGAAGGAGGCGTGGCTGTAAGCAAGGGGGTCTTAACGCAGCGCTTGGTATGGCGCATTGAGCGACACTGCTTAAAAACAATTTCCTGACTGATCGTGGTGAGGACAAGGAGCTGGGTACATAAGCTCAGGTAGGAGCCACTTTACTTGATAAAAACATATCAGAAACCACTTTGCCTGCCAAATGTCCATTTTTTGACGAATTATTAAGTTGCACAAGCATACACAAACCGTTTTGCTTGTAAAATCGGTAGTCTACCTGGTGAAAGGTGTACTTGTTGCCAGCACGACTTCTAAGATGATTACGGAAGCCGAGTTGCGAGGCAGGCAGGTACTGTACCCACCAGGAGCTCAAATGTATGGCTGTGAAGGAAGAAGCCTCATTACGTATTGTTAACGAGGGCTCATTCATGACAGAAGGTCGTACTAGAGCACGAAAGCAGCAACTCCGAACTCCATTTTACTCGGTGAAATGGCTCACGTCATCGACCGGGGTCGTTAAATATGCATGTAGCTTGTTTTAAGAATATCGGGCAGAGCGTGGAGCCACTCTAACGTGGTGCAGAGCGCAAAATCCAAGGGTGTAAGCTTAGAAGATGAATAAACTAGCGACAGCAAATACTCTATCCGGATCAAGCTTGTTGACTCTGCCACATTTTTCCGTTCATGACGTGCTCTACCGGTAGACGATTGTCAAGTGCAAGCGTGTACCAATATCATGACCCTGAACCCACAGCAAAGCAACCCCTCTCTAGCGGAATGACCCTTAACTACAACATGACAGCCTTGATGCACCCTTGTTTCCTTCGGCGCCGATAAAATGTAAATAGATAACCAGCAGAGGAACGTATGACGGCGACGTTTCACCACAGAGATGCGAAGTTTACCTAACGGTGAACACCAAAAGTACGAATATAAAGAGGACTTTGGCGCAGGGTGGTGGTGACCCACTACTCGCACCACTCGTTCATTAGTCCACTCGTGCATCACCCCACCAAAATATATTCTTATTTCCTTCTCAGAAGCACGCATCGTACTTGTACGAGCTGACAAGTGCTTGGCGCGGCTTACTAGTGTTACGCTGCTGGTCGTACAAAAAATTGGCCGTGTGGATACAATGATAAAGGGTGCGCACAGCGTCGCAGAAGAGAAAGGGTTCGAGGGCCAAGACGTTGTGAGCGGTAAGACACAGTCTCTATTTAGCCAAATACACTTGAGTTGCTGCTATCACGGAATAGGAAGCTGAGCTACAATTTAACAGGGTTATGAGCCCAACAAACAACGTGATAAAGTGGATTCCACGGCGAAGAAATCAGACGTGGAATGGAACAAAGATGGCCGAACCGTCAACTGGAATAGGCGAGACTGGCCATTGTACAAAAATATTATGATGCAGTATTTGATGAGCTGCGACGTCACATATAAGGAGTGGCAGCTTGACGACATCTGTGATGGCAGTGTAATGTTGGTGAAAACGGTAGGCAAAGAAGAAGAAAAACGGTTCACGCGCCAGGATCAATTTCTGGGTAAGATGATTGCAAGTGCATTATCATGTACGCCCGATAGGACTACGGCTTCAAGATGTGGGACTACTTGAGTAAGCGTTTTGAGAGACGTGATAATCCCACGACGATGCTGTATACCCAGCGTGCACACCACCAAAAGCTGGAGGGTGCGTCTTGTTGCCCAGACGCAGAAGTTGAAAATCATATCATCCACATGATGGAGCTTCGGGGACGGTTGGCAGCTTTAGATGCTGACGTATGTGATTTGTGGATGGTCGACCTGATGGTACAATCTACGTAGCAACTCCGTTACTACGAAAAATTGCAGATATTTATGCTGATAAGACGTGTACAGAAAATACACACGCAATGCCATGAAACTTGTTCTGGATAAGAACGCGAATGTGGAAAATTGCTTCAAGTACGTCGCAACCCTGAAAAACGTGTCAATTGCGCTGCCGTCTTGGAGGTGACAGGAGCAAACAAACACCAAAACACCAGAAGCTGGTGACGGACAACAAGGACGTAGACAAAATCAGGATGATTTGGAATCGTCACTAAGAAACTCACGGTCGATGGAGAAAATTTCGCCAACACAAATTACCAACCCGGTGTATCGACCTCACAAAAGAGTGTT
>JAIKVB010001609.1:0-11861 GCA_024679045.1 Phytophthora brassicae
CAATTTCGTTTCCAGTCTAGCACATCAGCCAAATTCATAAGTTCATCAGCCAAACTCATTAGTTCATCGCCCAAATTCATAAGTTCATCAGCCGAAATCATAAGTTCATACGCGGTGTACAGATGCCGAGTTGCATAGTTCTAAGAGTATATGATTGATGAAACATCGCGCAATTGGAGCTTACTTTCACGTTAAAACGTGGCTAAGGTACCTATAGCGAAAAAACTGCATTGCAGGTCTAATGTTACCTTCCAAACCACTTGGGTCGACGTCGCGAACGCGACTTTCGATAAACAGCAGCACAAAGAGACCGCAGTTATAGTTATCGAGTTGGGGGAGCCACATGACACGCTTGTACCGGAGGCGCTTCGATGATGTGGGTTGTGGAAGTAGAGGGATCACATTTGCCTTCACGTACTTCTCGAGTAGTTTGTGCCCATCACTCGCCTGCTGGGGGTCGTAGATGGCTACTTCGTTGTGGTTAAAATCCATAACCATAGCACACCAATGATTTAGATCATAGTTGATAATGGCCACGAAAAGAAGTAGGTCTTGTTGTAGAACTGCAATTCCTCCGGAATCGGCGTGTAAGCAGATCGGTTTTCTAACATCCTTTGGTTCGCGTGAGTGCAGGTGTGTTCGTTCGAATAGAGTAGATCTAAATCCACCAACAGAACATAGGGTGTTATCGCAATGCCGTATAAAACGGTGACCCAGTCTAGGATCCTGGTACAGTCTAGATCTGTGCACCAGTATAAAACAAAATGGCAAACCTGGTGCGTACGCCGCCCGTAGATCTTCAAATAAGACTTCAGTTCTCCCCAACTCGCAAAAACTACCCGGTCAACCTCCGGCACACGAACTATTTCGTCCTGTGCAATGATGTCACCTCCGTCGTTCCCGTTGCCCGCTTCTGAAACCTCGCTTTCACTTGCATCACTTGAGTCGGACGCATCTCTGTTACTATCCCCTTCATCCGAGTTTGAGCGCCGAGAACGACTGTAAGCATGGGGGCGGTGTCCACGTGATTTCTGCTTGCGTCGCTTGACGTTCTGACGTCCTCTCCTCTCGGCATGAAGTCCTTGTTTCCGCCGCTTTCTTCTCGTTGGTTGCCTTTGAGTGGGTCTCTCGGAACCCGCTTCACGGTTACTGTCACTGGACACGATGCTGGCAATATTCCTCTTCGCTTCCATGGGGAACGCTGGACTTGCAGCGCGGGGTAGTGCTAGCGTCGCGCTCGCCAGGTATGCGGGAGCTACGGTCCGTCATCGTTTGGGCGCCAATTCGCGGGCAGATTTCGAGTTGGGAGAAGAGGGGGCCGCCACCAATTTCAGGAGTGATGGTCACAGAGAATGCTGACCAACAGACGGCAGGGAATAGGGGGTTCAGTCGTCTGTCCGGGAAGAGCATCCCCCAAATGGCCCTTTTAATTACTGTGTGCGTAGCCACTCTCATGTACGACTTGTTAGAGTCCAGCTGCTCACGAGCGAAAATATAGTTGGCATATTCACGTTTCATCTGCGTGTCCTCGATGTGAGTCCACATATTCTTGGCAGATACTTCATGACAGATCATCTCTGCATCCGCCTCGAGAACCCCACGAGAGTAGCATCTCGAGCAGCATTATCACGAGCGTCAAAGGTAGCTTGTCCAAAAATATCTAAGGGAGGACGTACCACAGTGCCATCAACTACTCCCCAAAGACCAACTCGTGTCAAATACGTCTTCAACTGGACAGTGTACAAAACATAAGATCCTCTTATTATCGGCGGCTTATTCGATATATCCTTCACTCCAGGCGAAATAACCCCACCACTAGAAGTAGTAAATTGTCCCGGAACAGGCATCATTCCACCAGGAATCCCTGATCTATAACCATAACCGCAGGAAAATGACCCACCAGGCCCTCCAGGATACGAAGCTGTATAAATCATCGGCGTGTTGACTGTAAATCCTGCCATCGCCGGTGCACCCATCATCGAGGCAGCTTGTGACACAGTTGACGCATGCGCTCCACTTGTAACTATAGGCAGGAACGTAAGACCACCATGCATGCCAGCAGCAGTAGTCGTAGACATTTTAAGAGTCTACACACTATCAGTCGTAGCTGCCGTCACGACCGTAAACCAACGGCCATAGAAGTTCCAGAACCTGTCGTGGTCCCAGTGCCAGTAGTGAAGCGCTCAGGTCAACCGACGTGCTCGCAGATGACATCGGTCCAGACATCAGGAGCGACACAGCGAAGCTCCAGAAAGTTAATTCTCAAAGCTCCGCACGTTTGGGCTCATAACCTATCTTTATTAGGCGCAGAAGATGACCACAGACACGCTTCTCGCCCACTCAGCGATTTTGGGATTGCGGGAGAACTGCACCCAAGCACAGTCTCCGTTATCAGTAGGCTAGAGTATACAATACAATAATACTAATATCAAGTGAAACATTTGCTACGAGGTCAAGCCAACTTAAACTGCGAAGGGATAGCAGTACGACAGACAACTGTCGCTGCAGCAAAGCTCACAAAAAGTTACAGTCCGGGGAGAGGGACTCCATCCGTGTGCGGAGCACGCGGTGTTACGCCAGGACCTAGCATTGCGCTCAACGAAGCAGACAATGCTTGCGAGTTGTAGTGGACTTAGAGTTCTGTCACCAGTTAGCGCAGCGAGCCGCGCCTATTAATACAACAGTAGTAGGTAGCGCCGTTGCATGGGGGTATTTTAAAACAGTACCATCTGTCTTCAAATATTTACCCTATATTGCTGCTTAATTAACAACGTACATGCGACACGCAATAGTTTAATCTAGAGTTCCAACCCGTCTAAAAGGGCAGCCTCAATAGTAGATGCTTTAAAAAACTTGCCTCATAAAAGTTAGTACTCAATTCCAAACGTTTTGCGTGCGAGTTAGGCCCTAATTAATGCCGCTCCACATGGTCCCCGACGACGGCGGCGGCCCTAAAGGCGCTCCCCAGGACCGGCAAACCGAGTACGGTACATTTTCCTCATCCGACGACGCGCAAGACCACGTTGAAGCCGCGCAGAAATCGGCAAAGACGAGCGCGTCCAGACCGGAATCCAAGTCCGCAGCGCCTACAGCAGAGAAAGTGGACACGCTGCCGTCTCTGCACCCTGAGTCGCCAACCGCCTCCTGGTGGCGTAAACTATTCTTCGAGTACTTCGACAAGAAGCAACTGAACAGCGAGTTGGACTCAAGTCAAGTGTGGGAACTTCCAGCGGAGCACAACAGCGCCGACGCTTCAGCCGCTTTCCGAGCCGTTTACGCACACACTCGTAACAGCCGATGCAGGATCAGACGTGCAATTTTCACCACTCACAAGTGGAAACTCGTAGCTTGTTGGGCCCTGCAGCTCGCCAGTCTGCTCTGCGAAACTTGTACGCCTGTAGTACTCTACTTGCTGCTCACAATGGCAATATCAGGGGAATACACACAGACGGAGATGTACGGACTACTTGCACTGTTGTATGTGACGGCTCTTGGAGAAGTGCTGCTGCATTGTCATAGTCATTTTCTGGGCTTCAAGATTTACATTAAGATCATGGGTGCTTTACGTGCACTGGTGTTTGAAAACACCATTAGCCAGCCGGAGCATATTCCGGGTCATGCTGCAGGTAGCTACGATAGTGAGAGCGGGAAGAAGAGGATGGCAGAGGTGGCGCATTTGTACGCGGAAGACGTGATGAACGTGGCGCAGATGGTCACTCACATGCAGTTTCTATGGCGCAGTGTGCTGCAGATTGGGTTCGAGCTGTTTATCCTCGTGCAGGTCATTGGGATTCAGTTTAAACCCATTGCTGTTGCCTTTCTGGTCATGGCAGTGCATGTGAAAGGCCTCTCTGTGGTAGGCAGCCGTCTGCGCCGTAAACTGCAAAAGAAAGTCGAGGCTCGACTGAATGTGATTCACGAGTGTTTTAAAGGGATTCAGATGGTGAAACTTAATGCGTGGGAAGACAAGATGCAAGAGAAGATCGAGCGTGCGAGGAAGGACGAGAGCCGCGAACGCCGGAGAGTGAATCTCGTGGCTGCACTGCAGTATTGTCTAGGAGTCGACTCTCCGAACTTTGCATCTGTCTTCATTTTCGGCTGGGTGGCGCTGCAAGATACCAGTGCACTCTCACCTGCGCGTGTTTTTCCGGCGCTTTTGCTGCTTCGAAGGATTAAAACGCACTTTTCCAACATCGCGCGACTTTTTGACGTGGCAAGTAAAGGACAGTCTTCTTTCTGCAAGATCGACGCGTATCTGAATCAATGTCAAGCCACAAAGAGTGCACCAGAACAGATTGGAGACGGCCATTGTACCCAACTCAGTGCTGCATCGAACGCAGCAGGTAATATGGTGGGGATGGAGCATGCCTGCTTTGGACAGGCAACAGAAGAAGGGAAGACGTTACTAGTCAACGTCTCGTTCCGTTTACGACGCGGACAGTTGGCTATGATTCAAGGAAAAGCAGGAGCTGGTAAGTCGACGCTACTTAATGCGCTGTTGGGTGATATCAAATGTATCGATGGAAACGTTTTTATCGCGAAGGATTGCCAAGTTGCCTACTGTGCGCAGGAGCCATGGTTGCAGACACTGAGTATCCGTGAAAATATCCTCTTTGGCTCCAAGTTTGACCTCAAGAAGTACTGGTGTGTGATTGAAGCGTGTTGTCTGAAGGATGACTTGCGAATGTTACCTGAAGGTGACAATACACAGGTCGGTCCAAAGGGGATTAACCTGTCTGGTGGCCAAAAGTCTCGAATCGCTCTTGCGCGTGCTTGCTACTCGGATGCTGACGTGTATTTGCTGGATTGCCCCTTCGCTAGTGTTGACGCTATTGTCCAGAATGAGATTTTCGCCAAGTGTATTGTGGAGCTACTGCGGTTTAAAACGGTGCTGATGGTTACACACAATCAGGAGCTTTCATCTTCCAGCTTTGTTGACCATGTTCTTCGCGTCGAAGACCTCACGGTTGTTGTAGAGTCTGCTGAAAAGGGCTGGGAATTGGGTCGATACCCGTCCAGACGAGTTGACCCTAGAAACTCACTTCCACCTTGGCGAGACGAGAACAAAGAAGTAGTAAGTGAAAGCGGGCTTCTTCCTCGTAGCTTAGCGCTCTGGGACTCTGTTGCATCTACGCTGTCCACCACAGTTATCCTCAAACCCAAAGCAGCAGCAAAGCAATTAACCAAGTTGAGTTCTTCTAGTACCCAAGTTCTTCAAGTACCAATTACATCAGAGTGTGTCGGAAGCAAAATGGCGAGGAAATTCAAGTGGAAGGAGGAATGGTTTTCGCTCAAGACGTGGAAAATGCTTGTGAAAGGTGGACAATGCATGCGGTACCATATCCCTGCAAAGATGTTTCTCTTTTGCTACGCGTTTGCAGTCACTGCAAAGGATGTTTTCCTCATGAATTGGAGTGACCGCGTCGACAACGGAGACGTCTCTTCTATGAACCACTCGGCCAACATTTACGCTGCTTTGGTGATTAGTTCAGTGGTCTCGGGCTTTGCCAGCGCAGTTTTGCATGCCTGTGCGATGGCAAATTCAGCCAACAGCATGTTCCATGATATGACGACAGCGTTGCTGCATGCACCGATGACGTTCTTTTACCGAACACCAGTGGGCGAACTGTTCAATCGCTACTTTAACGACGTCCGCGTTCTGGACACATCCTTCGCGCTGGCATTTATGGCCATGTTCCGCTCCGCTGTGACGATTCTCGCCGCGGATGGTATTCTGTGGTACTATACGGGTATCGCTGGCACAAGCGTCCTTCTTATCGTTGCATACGTCGTGAAAGAGTTCATGTCGTTGGGGTTTCTAGTGGGTCTTTTGCAGCTCTCGTTTCGAGCTGAATCTGCCAATTTAAACTTCATTTCCGAGGCGTTAGATGGCTCTGCAACGATCCGTGCTTTCGGCCGTCAGCAGATTAACCGGTTTCGAGTGGAACATGGAGTGCTTTCAGATGAATTAATGAAGGGGCAGTATCACACTGAAGCGTTTAATAGCTTCGTGCTGATCCGTTCCAGCAGATTAATCGGTTTCGAGTGGAACATGGAGTGCTGTCAGATGAATTAATGAAGGGGCAGTATCACACTGAAGCGTTTAATAGCTTCGTGCTGATCCGTTGTGATCGTGTGCTCGGTATCCACATGCTGCTCTTGATGTTTTTGCTTTCAATGAACAACGTTTCTCCGGCGGAGCTTGGACTGATGCTCTACTATGTCTTCACGATCAATTCGGACGTTTACATGCTCAGCTCGAAACTGCTCGAAGTGGCATTATGTCTGCTAAATGTCGAGCGAGTGCGCAAATATGGCCTTATTGAGCCAGAATTGCAGAGCTACGAGGGCAATCCATTGACAATCCCTGCTAGCTGGCCACACTGTGGCGATATCGTGTTCGAGCACGTCTCGTTCAGCTACGCCAACTCATCGGTGGAAACGTCGACTGAAACATCAACACTGGCACTTTGTGACGTGAGCTTTTCGGCTAAAGGTGGTGAAAAGATTGGTGTGGTTGGCCGCACTGGATCAGGCAAAAGTTCGTTGGCGATGGCGCTGTTTCGAGTTCATCCGCTTGCGAAGGGCCGAATTCTTGTGGATGGTCTGGACGCTTCGCTACTGAATCTGAGTGCTCTGCGTACAAATGTGTGTATCATTCCGCAGTCGCCTCTGTTCTATCGCTGCTCTGTTCGCAATTATCTCGACCCGTTTACTGAGTTCGGAGACGTGGCTTTGCTTGACGCTTTACGCCGATGTGGACTGAAGGGCAGCATGGCAAATCTTGACGCTGAGCTCTCGGACAATGGCGAGAATTGGAGTCTGGGCGAGCGACAGATGTTGTGTCTTGCTCGTGCTGTGCTGCGACCATCACGTATTGTTGTCCTGGACGAGTCGTTCTCTGCTGTAGACCAAACCAACCAAGCCACACTGTTACACGTACTGGACACGGCGTTCCGAGATTCCACCGTCTTTCTCATTACCCATCGCTTGGATGACGTACTCCAGTTCGATAACATTCTTGTGATGAAAGAGGGTCAAGCTGTAGAATTCGGACCCGCAGAGGATCTGGCTGCCGACCCAGACAGCACCTTTTTCGAGTTTCTAGAGACCACTTTGCTTACCTACTGAGTGACAGAGACAAAATAATTTGAATGGGAGTATTTAAGACTGGATGAAGGACCTGTCAAGTCTTGTTGGTTTGCAGTTAGTCAACGTTACCGAAAAGAAGCACCATAAATTCATGTAATATACACGCACGCACACTCTCAACAGCTAGTCATCCCAGTTCAGAAGGTGTTTCGCACGAAGCTTCGTGGACTTGTGGATTTCCTCAGCGTATTGAATCGGTAGACGGCAGTAGGGACAGCACTTCTCGCTCTCCATGTTGGCTTGCAATGCAGCGTAGCACACGCCACACGTGAAATGGTCGCATGGGAACGCCACGGCACTCACCCGTAGCAGATTCGAGTAGCAAATGCTGCACTGTAGTTCCTCCTCTGCTAGTCGGGTTGCTAGTGTTGTGTGACGTTCGTCCGAGTACTTCCTGGCTGAGTCGGCCGCTGCACGACGTCTCCGTGTCTCCACCCAGTCCTCCATCTGCGTCATGGCATCCATTGCGGCAGGTGCACAGGCCGCGGGCAGTCCAGTCCATAGCAGTTGTCGCGCAGCTCTGCGCACCTGCTCCTCAGTCTCGCGTTGTTGATCTTCTCCTTCCTCTTCGGTCGTTTCTTCGGCTGAAAAACTTGATGCAGAGCCCATAGACGCTGTTCCTGCAGACGTTGTCAGGGCGTCAGCCTTGGTGAACAAAGAGATGAGTCCACCCACTACAAAGCCAGCCATTCCGCCTACTACCGCCCCCACCATAGCACCAGCCAGCACCTGATTGGCATTGGATGTCACTTGAGGCGACGCTCCGAAGCCGTAACGCGCCCACGTCACAAAGTGCTCGCAGTTGTGTTCCAAATAGCTGTACTGCGCCTCTCCGAGCCTGGACATGGCGCGACGCATAACCTCTTCCCCGTCTAGAGGCTGCAGCTCGTGGTCCGCCAGCATCTTATCGTCCAGCTCGTCCGAGTACTTCTTAGGGGGTTCTGAGGCCGCCGCTGTGCGTTGCACAAAGCCAATGGAGTCCACACGCACCTGAAAGTCGCGCTCTGACGGAGACCACAGATGCACCACGCGGCCATCACCCGCGTATAGTGCCAAGTGGCTGTACTGCCCGCGGTTGAAGCACACGACGTCACCAGCCTCAAAGGATTCCGGCATGACGTCTCTTCGAAAAAAAACTGGTTTGAAGAGAAACACCTCACTCATAAAACTGATACTTGAGTACCGGGATGGATGAATGAATACGGTACGCACAAGATAAATTTCAGACAATAAAATTGTCTGAAATTTAATTCACGGTTAAATAAAAGCGCATAGAAAAACACCTGACCACTTTTCAGAATTATTCATTGTATTGAGCCGATACCAATAATATTGTCAGTATTTGGAACGATGCGAGCAGCCGAGCGGGTGAAGTCTGCTCAGAGCGTCCAGCAATTTCGCACAGGGCAGCAGCCCCCACGGCGCTACCTGTCTATGGGCTCGAGTCCCGTGGCGCTTACGCCCAGTTTCTCGAGTTTGTCGCCGTTGTATCCGCTGCCGACGTCTCCGAACTCAGTGGGTTCGTCGGCCGCGTCGACCTCGTTGGACGACGCCGTCGGTCGACTCTTCACACGGTACCTGCCCACGTTCTTTGACTTGCTGGAGAAGTTCCAGTACCAGAAGGTTCGTTTGTATGGTTTGCTTGATTGCATTTGTATACCCTGAAGAACGTGTGTCGGTGTTTTGCAGGCATTGTTGATACTGGAAGAGGAAGAGGAGACGCCGTGGAAGAGCTGGGAGGCTTTTAAGGTGATGCTCAAGCTGGTCGCTTCATGTGAGAGCACGTATGTGGAAATTCTAGAGATAGAAGTGGTGGGATGAAGTGCCTAAGTTTTGGATTGACGTGTGGGGACAGGTACCATTTAATGAAGTACTTGGAGGCGGAACTGGTACAGACGGACACGATCGAGAAATTGTACGGCAAGTTGGTGGTGCTTATGAACCATTTAGCAGACGAGCTAAAGCCGATAGTAGCGAGGCAGAACCGCCATTTTTCAGTGCAAACGCCGGCGAATGCGAATTCCACCAACGGAAGCCAAGATGGAGAAGACGAGGACGGTGAGTATGAAAGTGACCCTATGCTGATGATGGAGATCGCCATGTGTGGTGATATGAGTTATTACGTCGAGTTACTGGAGCAGGGAGCCGAGTTTTTCTCGGTGCGTTGTTTTATCATTTGATATATATTTCGTATGTGAATATCAGTTGACTTAAGTGGGGATAGCTAACGTGATTACGGTGTAAATACACAGCTCCGTGTATCCATGATACAGATTTATCGCGGGTTAGCGCTTTCCACTGTCCCTCGGGACTACCACAGCGTACGATTGAGTATCGATTCATATGATTATGAAGGTTGCAACTAACATGATTAATCGTGCAGTTACTGAAGCGTCTGGAATCCTTGTTGTTGAGCTTCGACGCGTTAAACATGATTAATCGTGCAGTTACTGAAGCGTCTGGAATCCTTGTTGTTGAGCTTCGACGCGTTCGACCACCCTCTCCTTGAAACATTGAAAGAATCGACAATTGAAGAGCTTAGCACGGTGCATGCGGCTATTCAGTGTGAAATTCGCGTGGCAGAGTACGATTTCACTCGATCAATCGTGGCTTTACACCGGTTAAAGGTGCAACTGCGCTCCTGGAGTGACCACATCGACGCAGTGTCGGATTACCCGCTCTTTGAAGGCACCGGTATCGATTTTGGGGCGGGCGGCGATGACGAGGGATTGTTGCTCGACGAATCTGACGACAATTATGGTGCAACTTCAGACTCATTTTACTCCAACACAAGCTTTCAGTCAGCTTCGTCGTTTGTGCGTACTCACATCCTCAATTCAAGTATCGGCGAGGACTCACAAAACACAAGCGGTGGTGCTCTAGGAGGGGTTTCGTCATCTCTAGTTGATTCGCTGGTATCCTTTCGCAGCGGACGATATACCAACACGGGCGACACTTCCTACGACATTAACCATGAAGCAGCCATGCTTGAGTGGCATCAGTCGGGTACATCTCTGAACAGTGTCTCCAGTCCAACGTCGTCCGAAACACACAGTACCTTCAGGCGTCTATTATCGCATAGCAGCCTCTTAAGACGGAGCGGTGGGACGTCAGCTTTGCCTATTCGACGTGGTCTTGTTCAGAAACCTGGAGACCCGTACTTGAGCTCCGGAGGAGTTAATTCGTCTTTACCATCCAATACTTTGGAGCAAGTCATCCTAGGTGGTGGTACTGTTGGAGCAAATGGCACAGTGGAGAGCGGTAGTCTTGGTGGTAATTCATTAGGAACAAGTCAAGGGATTGTAAACGGTGGAGGAGTTATTGGAGGCAGCACAAACCCTCTTGCTGCTGAAATGATGGCGTCTTCCATGAAGAAACAAGAGCGTGACGATGGGTTTGCATTGCCCGTCTTTCAGTGGTCCAAGCGCTTTTGCCGGTCGCTGGTAGCCAAGTTCACACTCTACTTTCACCGTTGGCTGGAACCGTTTGAGAAGAAGACAGACTACCTGGCGACGGAGCTTTCTCGTTTCATCAAGACCCCACTCGGTATCTCGTATCTTCAATTGATGGATGTGTTACTGTCTAAAGGCTGTAAGTTGGACTTCGAAGTAGTAGATTATAGGTTGTCGTTGCTCTTTGCTTTCTCCTGACTGACACTTTTGTATATATGCAACAGCAACTCGAGGTGATGGCAGCAAGATACAAATTATGCTAGTTCTTGAAACACAGGCGCTTGAGAATAAGGGAGCGCATTACTACGAGAACGGATACCGCTGCCCAAGTTCCAGCAATGCTCTTTACACCCGCACGGATCAAGAGAAACAAGACGAAGAGCAGGAGGCAAAGCTGAAGGCGATTGCATTAGCCGAGTCGGCAAATACTTCTGGGGTCAGTAGTCGTACTCACTCACCTGCATCTTCCCTAGGAGGTGCGTCGCCGGCAAATGGGCGTCAGCGATCAGTTGACCAGCAGGCAAATCACGCGCTGTTTATGCGTGTCGATCGAGAAGAAAACGAGGAGGAGAATGACTTTTCCGAGCTTTGGGGGCTTCGTAGCTGGCCAGCGGTATTTTGTTACCCTGAAGGCTCGACGGCACCACTTGATCATTGGCCGAACATTGTCAGCCTCATCATGGATAACCGCTCTTCGCTTGACTCCGTTCGCCCAGTGTACGGCTTTCATCGATTGTGAACAGTAAAAGGTCGTGTACTCACAGTGATATGTTTTTTTCTTCTTCTTGTGAGCAGCTTTATGCATGCAGAGCGGCGACTGAGAACTACGTATCAAATTTCAAGGGTGGACGATGCGATGTATCTCGTGTTGCTTGCACAAGGAGTCAAGAAACCCATCGACAAGGTGGCTCAGGTAAGTCTTGAAGGTAATTGCGTTGGCGGTGTACAACAGCCAGTCTAATGATGTGTGATGGATAGGACTTCATGCAAACTGCAACTGAAAATTTGCAGCATTCAGGAGCTTTCTCGCGCGTCTTGACTGTAGCTGCAGCACCGTCTGCTTAGGTTGTTCAAACGAGGCATCGGATAGCATTTTGTACTTAAGGGCAATCCGATATTTGCTAAATGATGAGTTTTTGTCCAATGTATTTGCACACGCACTTTCCATCTGGGTCTTAGAGAATGTAAACTGGTTTCACGTCCGCTTGAGTGAAAACATCGTGGGTTTCCACGCATTTGATCGTGCCATCGGAGCTT
>JAIKVB010001610.1:0-11860 GCA_024679045.1 Phytophthora brassicae
GACGCAGCAATAACTGTTTGTTGTGTGGTGGAACGGACCATTTGATGTCCCAGTGCCCAATCGTGAGTTCGGTTAAGGATCTGCTCCAGAACGCGACGAGGTCGTCGGCAGCGCACGCCGGAAGAGCGCCAGCCCAGCAATGAAGAGGGCAGGAGGAAGGGAAGGGAAGGGAGTGTCGTTCCTTCCTCTTGCCAGTCGGGCGACAAGGGGAACGGCAAGGGTGGAATTGTGGCTGTGGTCGCTGAACGCCTTTGCGTTCCGGAAGTGGATAGCACGGGTCTCGTGGTTACCGAGAATGTGCGGGTCAAGGACGAAGTAGATTGTGTATCTGTAAGTGAAGTTGTTATTAAGGAAGGACCGGATGGACGTCATCAAGGATGTGGATTGCCCTGGGATGTACGCGAACGATGCCGACTGCGAATCACGGTGTGAGTTTTTACGAGACACTGTTGTGAGGGTCACAATTGGAGTGGAACGGGTCGGGGGTTCTTGTGAGGACTTTGCGACGAAAACGGGAACAACTGGGAACGCGTCGGAGTCTGTGGATGGCTCTACATTACTAAATTGTAAGGTGGACGCGGAAATCGCTGTCAAGGAACGAGTCTCGTCTGTGCTAGAGACCCAAGGAGAGGCCGCTGAAGACGGAACGGCTCTCAAGGAACAATCGAAGAAGTCACCCAGTAAGTACGGGTTACTGTTCACAGAAGACGAACTGGAGACACTGGAGCAAGGGACGTACTCGCTAGCACGATACGAACACGACGAGTTTGAGAATGAGTTGGAAGACCGCCTAATCCCTCTCGATGAGATCGTAATTCAGCGGAAGATGGCTGAGAATGCGAAACGCCAGCGGAAGCAGACGCTTGAAGAAATGTGCGAGATTCTGAGCGTTCCGGTGGATGTCCTACGCAAACACAACGAAGTGTCGCGGGGAGTACTATCTACGCCTGAGTATTGGTTGTATTGGTACGAAAAGACGTGGCTTCGTCGAGCGAGGCCAAGCGTCCCAGTCGGGACTTCAAACAGCGACCTAAAGACGCCAGGGCGGCAGCAGAACGGACCAAGGACGCTGTGAGCGAAGCCGAGGATCCTGGAAGAACGCCTAGAGCGGTGGCTGGGGTCAGTCTGAGGGACGCTGCTGTTAAACACAGAGCTTACCATCTGGCTGCTGAAGAAGAAGTGCTGCGTAACGTAGGTGTCAGTCTAGACGACCCTTCAGGACCGAGAAGATCAAAATCATTTGACTATGGCTCTGTGAGCCTGGAAGGACGTTCCGCCGTACGAACGAGGATTAACGAGCTGCCCACGAGTGAAGCGACAAATCCAGAACGAAACAAACTGAAAGAATCAGAGTGCTGCGCGACGAGCATCGAAGCTTTAGATGCTGGGGTGACGCCGGAGTCGGATATTGTGAATGACTCAATGGCGGGTATACCCTCGCGCATTTCGAAGACTGATACTAGCTGTGAGAACGGCTTATTTCAAGAGGGCCCGGTACATTGCGCTGAGCGTTCCGGTGACACGGGGACGGAGGTAATGCTAGCAAAGTGGCGCTACCGTGAGAACGGCTTACCTGTAGAGAATTCATCTAATTCGAGAAAGGAGTACAAGAAACACGATGCGATAGAACGGTCTGCTCTTTTCTATGCGGTACACTCGATAGCGGATGGTCGAATGACGTAAAAACCTGGCCTGAAGAAAATGTTTCATCCTGGAGACGACGATAACACATACGGAAAGTGGAACAACTCGTTTAGCCGAGGTGTTCGTGTCCAAGTCCGGGAGAGAAACCTGATCGAGAAGGAGAGAACGAGCCTGACTGACTTACGAATTGCAAGCGTTCCGGATCGGTCGTTCCGAAGGTCAGCGACCAGATTGCTGGACGTGTGTTCTCGGACAAAGAACGCACGAGTTGTGCAGTTCCTGACGTAGCGAGGTTGGTCGAGGGCGGCCAACTAAAGTCGGGGAAAGTTGTCACGGGACGCTACAGGATGTCGGTCTGCGATTCGGTCTGCGATTCTATTCTACTTGCCTCAACCAGGTGATCGAGACATTCACATACCGAAGTATGGAACGCCTTCACGATCCGGCATATCAAGTATGACGGGTCTGGGGTATCGTCCTCTTACTGATGACTGGTCGAGGATGCGTAGCACGGTTTGACTACTAAGGAGTCCCCGTGGACCTCGGAGGTCCAGCGAGGGGCGGGTGACATGGAACTGAACAAGAATAGGGGGCATCGGAATATGGAGGGGGTGTCTACATTGAAGAAGAGGAGGACGAACTGTGGAATGAAGTGAGGAACGGTAAGGCGATCTGGCAGGATAGCTGCCAGTCGTGAGTAGAAAATCAGTCGTGAATCTACCTCGAAGCTAACAACAACAACAAACAAAGCTTTTTATATTAAGTTCAAGTTTTTCTTTCTCTGTCAATAAAGTCATCTCTAAGGCCTAAGGTACTCACGACCCCTTTCGAGATAGACCGCGACACAGCCGTTTCCGGCAAGATACCGAGGCACTGCGTCTACCGAAGCGCTGCGTCAGCTACAGCCGCACTATTGGCGACCCTGCACACAATGTGATATCGTTCACGAGGTGTGTGAAGTGCGTAGCTTTCTATCCCTCAAACAGCGAAGCTAGCGGAGGTTTGCTTCAAACGAAGGTGTATGTATCTTGATTTAATTATGTAAATTTTAGTTTGCGGTGGTTTTGGTGGGTGATGTATGTATCTTGATTTAATTATGTAAATTTTAGTTGATGTTTTGACGATCGCAATTGACTGTTCAAATACCCAGAAACACCCACGACTGGCATGGAGAATTGTCAGAGCGAGCATTTGACCAGGAACGTGCCTGTTGACGGCAGCGAGAACGGGAGCCTCGGGCGCTTGCGCGAGGAAGCGTCTGGTGGAGGCAGCGAGAACGAGCGCCTCAGGCGCTCGAGCGAGACAGCGCTCGGTGGTGGCAGTGAGCATGAGATCTTCGTGAGCCTGTACAGGGCAGCGTCTACCGCAGGTGACAATGAGAGTCTCGGGTGGTTGGGCTGTGGGGTATCTAGTGGTGGCAGTGAGGTCGACGGCAACAACTATTTGTTTGGGGTATCGCCTGCTACCGGTGGCGGAAACATTGGCAGGGGAGGCGAAGGGAAAGCTTGTCAGCTTGAAGTAGCGTGTGTCGGCGTCGGTGATACTCGAGGACCGGATAAAGACTTCCAGGTAGCTGCTCAAAGTGCCGTGTAAGTTGTACCTACTATCCAGCGCGTCGAAGGTGCTCCAGTATCGGCACCTAAGCGAAAGTTGGCAGACCGAAAGGATCAAAGAACAATCCGAATTCTACGAGCGACAGCGAGCCCGCACGTAAGCGCGGTCGTCTTGCCAAACCAAAGGCGTCTCCGAAGCGAAGTCTCCCACAGCAAATGGGTCACATCCAAGACAATGTGGCCCCCGTGATGCAGTCGGGCCAAGATTCGACACAGATTGAAACAGCCTCAGCAGACACCTCGATCACCAGTGCCCCTGTATCGGATATTGCCGCAGCCGAGGCCAGTGTTCCCTTTTCAAGTGGAGCTATCGTGTAGCAAACAGCATCATCTGCAACTCCATCAGCCCGAACACCTCGAAACAGTCCGGGCCGACCACCGCTCATTCCACAATTGTACGTGGACACTTTGGTAGCATTTGCACCAGAGGAGGAAGGCTGGACGAAACGACAGAAGAACAAGGACAAGTATGTAGGCGTGGGAAGTGCTTTTCTGGTCGGTCGCGTGTGTCGGATCGTCAAGAGAGCGATGTTTCAAGTGCAGTGAATTGACTCGCAGTACCAGAAAAAATATGAACTCATGAACCTCAGCATGATTCAGCGTAGAAACGCTAACTACCGATCCCTGCATGGCAGTTCTTCGCGTGTAGGCTTAAACTTTTCCCGAATATGCAGTTCTTCGCGTGTAGGCTGGGGTCACCTGTGTGCAGTCGATGAAGGGGAACATATTGAAGTAGAGGGCGGTCTTGATGAGATGGAGGAGTGCATTGAGATGTTTGACCCACAGATGCAGCTCCCAATTATGCTAGCCGAGGTGGAAGCCATCAAGAATATGAGTTTTTAACCTGGGCCACAGAGCGAAGAGCCTGTAGACTTGTTCCGGCACTCGGACGGCAGTACTACAACGTGTCTACTTCCGCAGTTCAAGCATATATTTGAGCTCTCGGCTTCAGCAAGCTTCTTCGCCTACATTCCAGTATCATTCTGGCAGCAAGTGGTTGGAGAAAAAATAGCAATGCGCGTGCGCATGACATCGGGCTTGCAAAACCGTTTTCGCTGGATAAGATCATCACATTTCTGGGCGTGTTGTTCTACATGGAGCTAGTGGACAAAGGCGAGTACAGCAACTACTGGGGGGAAAAAGTGGATACTGCAATTTTTGGAGGAACGCCAGTAAGTATGGATGCCGTTATGCCACTTCGTCGATTCAAGCAGCTCCGACAAGCATTTTGCTTCCAGTGCGTTGAAGTAAACAACAACAATACCGACCAGGATGCAGAATCAGGCCTCTGCTTAATTTGCTCAAGATGACAGGCCCGAAGTATGTTGCTCTTGGACGAAATGTCGCTCTTGGCGAAGCCAGTGTCGCGTGCAGGTCGAAGTATGGCAAGCCGCTGACTGTGTACAACCCTATGAAGCCTACGGGGAAGTACCATTTTCGCATCTACATGCTCTGTTGCTCGACCACGTGGATGTCATTAAATTTTCGCTTACACACTCAGAGCGACGTGACGGAACGGCTTGCAGGCGTGACGACGCTAGTAGAGGCTCAAGCCTTGAGCGATGAAATAGCAGCGACGTGACGGAACGGCTTGCAGGCGTGACGACGCTAGTAGAGGCTCAAGCCTTGAGCGATGAAATAGCGATATCTTCGTCAATCCGCCAGTGTGTACTTGAAGTAGTTCGACCATTGTGCAACACCGGCCGCATTGTTAACACTGACAACTACTACACCTCCGTGCAACTACTTGATGACATGCGCCTAAAGGGTCTATATGGACGGGGGACTGTGAGGAAGCCTAGCGCACTACTCCATGTGTTTGCACAGCCTAGCAACAACTGACTCCTTGAACTACCACAGTTAGATACCTGATTCAACAGCTGTCTGATCTCCATATGGGTCCCGATCGGTATGACCGATCGGGATCAATCGATCGGACGATCGATCGGGATGTATCCATGTTCATATCCGATTGGGTGTAGCCATATCTGCATCACCTGACGTCGGATTTAACTGGATCCTTCCACCGTTACAGAGAGTGATGGTATCGTACTTATGTCGTGATGCGACATTCTTCCAATCTCGAGACACTCCAACTGAATCCCTTTCCGATCGCTTTCTTTTCGGCTTCTTGATGGATGCCGATCGACAATTGATTCCCGATCACTTTCCCTCAGTCTTTTCTCGTGATCACTTTCAAACAACCGCCTCCTGTGTCGACTGACACCGCACAACGGTGTCAGTCCACTCAGTCATTTTCAATTCTTCCCGATCAGACACGCCCGAACTCCGTCACTCGTCGCTACCCGGATGGTTTCTCCTCGTCGTATCGGCTCTTCATATCACCAGACCATGTCTTCCGCCCCGATCGCTCGTTCCCGTCCGACCATATCCGTGTCTCACCCAAGTTCCCACCAGGCGGCTGCCCGATCTGCTCTCGCAGCGTTGGAAGATTTCCTGGGTTTAAGCCTGGGTGCTCCACACACGGATCTTAAACCGCAGGCGCTGTTTTGGCTTGCTGAGCTGATTGCGCTTCACCTCTTCCTACATAGAAAGAACAAATTACATTCACTCTTAGTCCACATACAAAGTTACGATGCCACATCGGCTCTAAATATTGTATACGTTTAGTCACTAGGTCGCTTCGTAAGTTGAGGATTTTCCAGTCAAAACTCTAAATATTGTATACGTTTAGTCACTAGGTCGCTTCGTAAGTTGAGGATTTTCCAGTCAAAAACTGGATCTTATGCTGAGAAAAATTGTAAACCTGCCGGGACATCATGCACCCAGCTAAATACTGGCAACACAAGTAATTAATGAAAATTGTAAACCTGCCGGGACATCATGCACCCAGCTAAATACTGGCAACACAAGTAATTAATGGCTTTTATGAGAGAGGCATATCTTTATCGGGAGACTGGGCTCATCGTGAAAAAGTCGATCTCTCGGAAAAGAGTGGCCCACGGAAAGTGGGTCTTCTGCCGCTTACTACAGGCTTTTCTGATTCCACATAACAGACACTGACGAACTGCCAGTTGGCGGGCGATAACCGCGGTTCTTACGCTGACCATGAACAGCCTCACCGGTTTGAGCGCTTGTATGACAGCCAATCGTGCTCCTAGAAGTGCAGCTATTAGTACCTGGTGATATCATTATCATTACTCAAACATCTCATCGTAACGTCTCAATGCCTCACGCTGTTTCCCGTGCGGTTCTCACACCCGAGCAGGCCCATGCCTATGTTGAAACCATCCTAGCGAGTATACTCGAACGTCAAATTGAAATTGAACACGAATTGATCCGTTATCCAACGTCGAGACCTCATGTCGTTTGCATCGAACGCTCAGACACCCCATACATGTAGAATTGTAGAACAAGCATGTAGTCTTACATATTCGTGTGTAGCACGGGAATTGTGTAGTTGCATTGCTACACTTGATAGATTGATCTGCACGCAAAAAACACCTTTATTTTCCGAATTGCACTGTCTTTCGAAGAAGACTTGGTCACTCATGTGATTTAGCGTTGTTTCGCGAGATTCTATAGATTCTCGCCAATTTGCTGAGGTGCTATTAACCCTTTCGTGGTCAACAGGGGAATTCTGACCCCTTTGAAGGTCGTGTCAAAACCTGTGAGAACATCGGCCACGAAAGACAGGGGAATTCTGACCCCTTTGAAGGTCGTGTCAAAACCTGTGAGAACATCGGCCACGAAAGGTGGCAAAATACCCCCCTTGATAGAAGTTCAACCTAACACCTACCTGGTTTTGAAACGGCCAATCACATCGCGTTCTTGTTTCCCTACCCCGTCGATATTTTGCAGTGTGTACACACCACTGAATTTTATGCGTTTAAGTGCGAATTATTGCGGTTGAGTCCGAGATTGCGTCAGCGAAATTGAGAAAATAGCAAGACACATTACGCTATTCGTTGAAGCCAAGAATTTTGTCCCTGTTAGCTACGACTGGCTCTGGGCCTTTTCAATATTGAAAACAAGCTTATCACTGACATCGCGGCCAATACGAAATTTATGCCCACATGCGGACCACTTTCGCTTTCGACGACAACAAGCAGCTTGTCCAGCTCGCCCGCACATACATCGATGATGGGTCACGGATCGCCTGAAAGGACGTTGGCCGCCGCATGAGCGCCACCAGACACCCAGCAGCCGCGCTTCGCCAGAGGCTCCAGACGCTCTTCCGAACGTACGGAACAGAGATATCGCGCTTCCCTGCCAATTTCTTCACCACCGTCCGCCGTCCACGTGGCCGCCCTCCGGCTGTAGTGCAACGGCTTCGCAGTCTTGCTGCACATCCGCCGCCAAGACGACCACGCCAAACAGGAGAGGCGATAGTATCGGCTGCACGGCAAGAACCGGCTCCAGTAGAGCCGCGACCTGCAGAATCAGTGCCGAGACCGCGGGAACAACAAGAAGAAGTCCCACCAGAGCAACACGCAGAAGAAGCGCCAGCACCTCGTGCGCAAGAAGAAGAAGACCCACCACAGCAACAACCTGCAGAACCAGTGCCGACATCTCGTCCGCAACAAGAACAAGTCCCACCAGAGCCACAACCCGTTCAACCAGCACCGAAACCTCGTGCGCAACGAGAAGTAGATCTCCAGAGCCACGACCTGCAGAACCAGGGCCAGAACATCAAGGACGACAAGATGAAGCGCTTCGTGTACCATGTCCAGTAGCACCTCCTGCTGAAATTTGCTCGTCTACAGACAATTTGAAGGCT
The DNA here is from genome assembly GCA_024679045.1 of Phytophthora brassicae. Lineage (NCBI taxonomy): Eukaryota > Oomycota > Peronosporomycetes > Peronosporales > Peronosporaceae > Phytophthora > Phytophthora brassicae. The sequence continues at coordinate 7,999 of JAIKVB010001610.1, forward strand.
AGCCCTCCGTCTACATCAAGTGATGATGGTTGCGTGAGCAGCAACGAAGAAAAAGAGCTCGACGAGAGTATGACGGAGGCTGTCGATTCATCTACGCTGACTGCAATTATGCCAGTCTTACCACCAGGAAGAGCGGAGGAAGCTGTGACTACAATGTTGGGGGACGAGCCACATTTTGCGGTCGCTCAAGCTGGTGGTAGGACTCACCTCAATGTTGGAGAAATTCTGCCGTCGGGTGTCACTACCTTACTCCGAGAACTTGGTGACATCGGCGAAGCTGACGTATTTTTTTTTACATTGGTGCGGGTCTTGGAAATATTATCGCTCAAGTGGTGCTGGCGACCAAGGTGTCGAAGGCGATCGGCATCGAGATACGTGCGGATGTCTACACACTTGGCGTCCAGATGGCCCGTACGGTCGACAAATTGATGAAAAAGTCCAGTTGTACTGGGACGACATCACGGGACTTCCATTCTCACGCATGCCTCCGTTTGACCAAACTACTATCGTGTTTTGGAACAGCATCTTGTTCGAACCTGTCACGACGGAATATGTGTGAAGCGTGAGCTGGCTGTGGTGCTTCAAGTGCGTTTCTTCGTTTGTACTGCTTTGGTTTGCCCAAGACACCGTGCTCCTTGCTTCTCCGAGTTCTGTACTTGCTTCGAATTATTTCAAGAGGTAGATATCCAGTGCAGCTGGAAAGCCGAGCTGCAGCGTGCGTATTTGTACCGTTCGTTTGACTTCTAGTGGTCGGCGCTATTTCAATACTGAAAACAAGATAAATACCCACTTCAACATGCCAATTCAACATGACATGACAGGCTTTGATTGCTAACGAAAATAATTGCATAAATTTCTATACTTACTTCAAGATAAATGCACACTGCAACTAAAGGTTGATTGAGCGCACTACGGACGGGCGGTTTCCAGCCGGGACTTCATCCTGGGGTCGGGTTGCATTGCGCCATGCTCTCGTGTTTGAGCTTGTACAATTCCGAGCTCGTGTGTATCTTGCCTTTTGATGAGAACAACTTGAGTTGAAGGTAAAAGCCATGGTACTTCTCCCAGCATGTCCATGTCTTCTTTGGACACATGTACGGCTTGGTGGCCACATACACGTGCTGACAGAGACATACGTTGTAAAGAACGCAGTGGTCGGTAACCTCGGTGGCGTAACGGTCTGCCCACCTGCAAACTACACGTTTCTTTCGCTTCCGATTATTCTCGGGGTAAAGCTGTTTGGAGGAGACTGCAGAACGTCGCTTCGTGGGACTACCGAGTACTCCGTCGACATCGCGCCTTCCTGCGACCCACACTGTACTTGACGGCGAAAGTGATTCGTCCACACCCGCGGGTGCGTCCAATAAACCGACGTCGGTGTAAAACATGCGTCGTTCATTAGGCGCCTCTTTCCATTTTCCCGATAGAAATTCAGAGCTGAGTTGAACGACGAAATCGCGATGAGAATCGCGATCATTAGTAGGGCCGAGTGCCAACTTGCGCGTGAAGTACGCGTTGGAGCGCGCGACGTCCACAAGCGCGAGGCCCAGCTTCTTAAACCATTTCTTAAATGACTGCCCGCCCGCCAAAGAGAACCTCGCACGAACTTGATCCAGTCAATCGACGCCCTGCATGTTGGTGTTGTACTCTTTGACGCATGTTGGGGCGATGAAAGCTTTCTTTTCAGAGCGGACTTGGCGATCCACCGTAGTGAGAGTAGATGCGTCTGCATTAGAAATCACAGTGACGATGGCGCTATCGTACCATGAAGCCGCCACAGTGTTTCGATCGGCTGAAACGGCTTGTTGAGAGGTTCCACGAGTGCAATCGTTCTTCTGAATCTCGACGTGCCTCGGAAAGTGGATAGGTCTTAGGGATAATAATTAACAGAGACAAATTTGCCTTGTAACCCACAAGTGGCCTATCATATTCCGGGTAAGGATAATTGGCCTTCCCGACGATCAGCGACAGTCTACATACAAAGTTCAAGTACAACGCCGTCGAATTGCTTGGTCGACACGCGTCTTCTCCCTCAACAACGACTAAGTCCCCCGCTATTGGAAGCGGCAAGCAACGGAAAGGTTAAGGACCCCCCCCAAGGGCAACCCCCACGCCCGATCACTAAGACCGATTCAGCGTGCTAAGGCCGACAAGTGTATATCCGCGTGTCAGCCACCCCCCCCCCCCACCACCAAGACCTCGCCACATCTTCACAAGTCACCCGGAAGAGCGTAATCCGCCCATACCATCGGGTACACAAGGTGAGCAAGAAGACAACACGACCACGGCCGATCGGAGTACCCCCTCCGTAAGTTGGTAGTCTGGGCATCGTAGTCAAGACCCGAGCACATTACCCCAATTTTGCGTTTGCGACTCCACCACACCGCCGTAAGCTGGAAAGAATGCAGAACTTGCGAGCGCTTAAAAAAAGCAGAATGCAGCGAGTAGAAGGACACTTCTTCAAATGATTTTTCATTGAGACTTTGATATCATTTTATATCCAGCCCGGAGCCTTGTAGAGGAAAATACCTTTCATAAGCTGAGGCAGAACGTATTCTGCTACAAGTTTCGACATTATTGTTGCAGCCCCAGTGACCAGTGCAGCTTGTTGTATTGTTTGAATGATGTATGTGTGTCGGAGTACCTTTGTTAGCAAAATGCTCAGAATAAGATTGATGCACACGACTTTTACATGCTACTTACTAAATTAAAATTACGTTAAAGTTTAAGCTAGACATTTCCTTTTGCAGCCCAGTGCCTTGTGGAACTTTTTGGTTTACCTGAGGGTGGTAAGTGTTTCGGAGTAGCCTTTTGAGCAAAATGTTCAGAAACAGATTGATGCACACAAATTTTTAAATTTTTCTTGCTTAATAAAGTTAAAGTTGAAGCTATGCACCTACAACTTCAAGCATAATCGTGTTTGAGGTGCATACCCCACTTCGAATAATATCTTTCTCGACACCCTGATCGTACAACGCGTGTTCGTACGCTATTTTTACAAGATTGTACAGAGAAAATTGAATGTAGAATGTCATTTTGGCTTTGAGGGTTCAGCTGCAGGCCTAATTCGAAAAATTGAGAATGATCGGACATGATCTATGTCGTCGTACAAATGTATCTGTGGATTGACTCTAGCAAGTTAAGGCCATACATTCTTGGATGTGCAGCCCCAGTTTTGTATTTACAATTCAGAACGAAACCAGCTCGCGCGTAAGTTCTTCGCATCGAACAATCTAGTTTATTTAGACTAAATACTTATACCTACCTTTCTAGAACAGCACTACTGTTTGCAGGACGCCCAGCCCGACCAGAGCGACGACGCGTAAGACTCCGATTAACTAGCGTGGTCCATCCAGCTAAATCTATGAATCGCCATGGCGTATAGAGTCTGGATGCAGCATCCAAATTTGGCCCAGAACAGGCAAGGACACGACAACGACTGTATGTCAACTTCCCACCCCGTCGCTGGCATTCCAAGGGTTTCCGTGCGGGCCATCAAGGCATTTTGCTGAGATGAGATTGGAAGGTCTTCCACTGTTCGCTTTCGCAGCTCGTCATATACCCTAGAGGAAGGACGACTAATAACTCGGCCGATATCCCCAGACACTTCCTCCATAGAACTTGGTAGAATGAAACTGATACTGCTGCGCGTTGCAGAGTGCAACGAAAGCAGCCCTGCTCGAGGCATGACCTTGACTCTTCGTATCAGCCTGGGATCGAGTATTGCTGTATTCTCGAGCTTTTTGGGCTCATACCTTCGGTTGAGCACAGTATCAAGAGTTGTACCAGCAACGCACCGACCTTGAGCTTCCGCCGTAACGTGACATCCCGTTTAATGGCCGCATTGAATGTCTCGCACGGG
>JAIKVB010001611.1:0-11844 GCA_024679045.1 Phytophthora brassicae
CTCGGGTATCCCCTCCATTAGAGATGCATCGTCTCCCATGACAGAAAATAAAAAGTGGGAATACATGTATATCGCATGCGCTTCACGATATACAACCAGCCATATATTTTTATAAATAGATTACTCCCACAAATAAATTATTTCGATAATTTTATTTGAAATAATTTGTCTCTACAATCATTTATTCCTAACCCTGACTGTAACAGAAGTCGGTCGATACCGGTAAGGATTCACCGCCTCCTTTACAACAGCAATAGTAGTCGGGTGAAGTGGGGGTACTTATTGTCAGTACTTTTGCGAGCATTGGCGAGCCGTGTTTGCCGTTAAAAGCTGATACACGGACGAATATTGTGTCCTGGCTTGTCAATAGTATAGGTTATACGACCATCAGATCTATTAATAATTGAAGAGGCTGAAACCACTTGAGGCTAATCTGCAGCATCCGCGTACTCCTGCGCTAGTTACTCGACACTTTGCGAAATCATGTGTCGAGCTCCATTCTACAAGATAATTCGTAGCAGTTGACCAGATATAAGGCAGCCAACTCACACCTAACGCTTCAGCATTTACAATCGAGACTTGGAGATCTCACGAGGTCCTGTAGCTACTACAGCTCTCGGTCGAGTGGTTTGGGCTCCGTTTTCAACCGGATTCACCTACAATCGAGACTTGGAGGTCCTGTAGCTACTACAGCTCTCGGTCGAGTGGTTTGGGCTCCGTTTTCAACCGGATTCACGACATCAGAGATTGTTATCGTGCTAGTTCCTGCCTGCGTCTTCTTTATCGCCCCAAGAGCACTAGCAACTACTCCATCCACTGACGCAGTGCGGAAAGTAATCATTCACTTTAGTCTGAAAGCCGAAGTTGTGCTTATGCCGCTATCATCGTTGCATGGAAACGAAACCCAGGCACGAAAATTCAGGGCTAGTGCCAGGACAGCTAACTACCTACTAGTCAGCAGATCATGAGCACAGCGGCCAAACAAATGTCGATGGGAGCAGTTTGACTTCCAATTCCGTCAATACAGTCGTTGTTACGTATTGTCATCTCCAATGGACTTTTAAGCGGGACGATCCTGTTGTGAATTCCACTTCAGCCATTGCAGTTGATGCTACTGCAGATTCCTTCCGTCAATACAGTCGTTGTTACGTATTGTCATCTCCAGTGGACTTAAGCGGGACGATCCTGTTGTGAATTCCACTTCAGCCATTGCAGTTGATGCTACTGCAGATTCAATCCGTATTGCTCTTGAGGATTTATCGACGGTCGGAGATGTTTTCGTGACGGTAACAAGCGAAGTTATCGAGCGATTAACGTTCCCAGCAATGCGATACGGAGTGTATCGGGACGTACCATTCGTGTCGAGTGAAGACGATATACCGCTACTGGGACTCCACCCTCACGTTCATTCCGAGCGATTGTGGCGGCACTTAATCTGGTGTCACGCCGTGTGTGGAAGTCACGCAGATCGTCCAAGGCGGTTTACCGACCCAAATACACTAAGAAAGCTGAACAATGCTACGAACTACGTCGTATGTGTTGCAGCGCCCAACGTAGAGTTCACGAGCAGTTTCTGACGGTTCTCAAAGCTTTCCAGCTGTCCAGACTAAAAAGCCCCAAGTGACTCCTCTAGCCGAAAACACTTTGGGTGTTTCATGGTCCACTTTTTTATGATGGAGGAGACACTACAAAGTCCAATGGGACGAAGTGCGAGTTTTAATCTCCAAAGCATTTTCAGCGGCTCAGCATTGCTCCTGAAGATGACGACGTCTTCCACGACTCAGTCACATGGCTAAGCTTAATCAGCGCCTACTTTGTAGCTATTGTCACCTACAACACGCGTGGATATGGAATTCCTACACTCGCAGAACCTGTAAATTCTCGTGAACGTATCGTGAAAATCGCTATTGAAGCAGCTACACTCGATGAGACGGTTCTTAAAGCAGAGACCTTCAAATTATGATCCGACATGTACCCATGAACGTTCATAACCTCTATCTCTGTGATGGCCAGTGAGTTAGAACTACAGAGAGCGGTCCAGTGTTTACTCGGAGTTGGAGTTCTCGATCTGATACTCCAAAGCGACTTCTTGCAATAGCTGCTTGCATTTTTAAATTTCCTGCGATTAATAGCGGTATTGCTCCTCTTGGCAGTCCGCGTTGCTGCTTTTATTGTTGAAGACTACATCATTACACACTCTCCATAAGCTAAGTCATCGCTTCCGTGGTCTACTGCCAGCTCGTGACCTTCAATTATTAGATTAGAGACCAAAGAAATCGTCACATTTGAAACGGGACTTGATTTGCTCTGATGCGGCAAATTCATTGGTTTATAATATAAACTATTGTTGAGGCAACGAAACTGGTACGAAAGCGTTGACTTACCTTAACATCGAAGGTATTATAGTATTGTTGACCATATTTGCCAGAGTAAATTCATGGCGGTCGTCTAGTGGTCTGTCCAGCAACCAATGCAATTCTGAGCCATCGATATGATTTCTTAGACTATTGGTGGTGCTGTTCGACTGGCTGCTCCTGTTTCCCCAGTTAACCAGCCCCCGAATGAAACAAACCCTAAGAGGTGAATTGAAGAAACAATATTATTGAAGGCTACAGTATTATAATATGAAAACTCGTCACACATTCGAATCAATGCCCTCTCACCACTCAAAACCGGTTTGTGGATCATAATCGTTCATGCTGTCGACCAAGTGCGTCTCCCGGCGCATGTGGGCGCTGACCCGCGCGCCGTCCAGCGCCGCCACCTTCGCCAGTAAACGCAGAACCCGCAACAGCAGCAGTAGTAGTGCGCCAATCTCCCGCGCGGGGCAGAAGCAGCGTGAGCAGCTCAATCGACTGCGCTCAGCACTGGCCATCGACTCGCTGCAAAACATGCCGCTTCCTCTCACGGCCAATAATGCACAGAACGGAGTGCAACCCACAGCTTTCGATCCATTGGATGAGGACGCCAAGAAGCGACAGAAGGAATTTGCGCGGATGCTGCGCCAGAAGGAGGCGAGACACGCTCGTGTCAGACATCTCCCGCTTTTTCAAGAAGGTTCTCCGCTCTTCCGACGCTTTGGCGAACGATCTCTAGGAGACTACGAACACCTTCCGAGGACGAGCTTTGATGGACACATTGCAGTAATCCACTCCGAGCTAGAGGAACAGGAACACGCAGAATACTTAAGAGAACAGAAGGTCGTAGGCGTGGACACTGAAGCTCGACCCGATTTTAGTCCGCGCAAGGGCCAGAAGGGTAATCCTGTGTGTTTAATCCAGGTGAGCACGCTCGACCGCGCGTTCGTGTACAGGTTACAACGTGGCAATGCGCTGCCTCCGGTACTACAGGAGCTGTTCGCTGACCCAGCAGTGTTGAAAGTGGGTCATTCACTAAGCGACGACTTTCGACAGCTGAAAGAGTCCAATCTGGTACAAGCTGCAAACTCCACAGTGGATACGTTGTATATTGCACAGAAACTGGGTTGTAAACGCCCTGGATTAAAGACAGCATGTCAGGTATTTCTGGGTGGATCGCTCGATAAAGAGATGCAGGTGTCGGATTGGGAAGCTCCGGTACTTACTGAGGCGCAGATCATTTATGCAGCGACAGATGCGTGGGCTCCACTGAGAGGTACGTTATGACAGGGAGAAGGTATTGGTATTTTGTCACTTACCATTTTGGTGTTTTGGTACAGTTTTGCTCGCGATGATTCAGTTGAAAGATACGAAGGAGCTCCTACGTACGAAGAGCTACAACTCGTCCGCGCGAACGATGGTGGATGAGAATCATGATGTGCTGTTAGGAAAATTGCTTTCGTATGCCCTTCATAATGAGGTGCCTAGAGTGTGGGGTAACTTTTAGCTAAAGTTTAGAGTTTATTATTAATACCCCTCTTCATAAAACGTCTGACTTCAGACCGCTCCGTCTATTCGATCATATGTCAAGTCCTTTAATCTCTTCTCTCTAAGGAAAGGATGACAAAGCAATTCTGTCTACTATTAATACCCCCTCTTCATAAAACGTCTGACTTCAGACCGCTCCGTCTATTGATCGATCATATGTCAAGTCCTTTAATCTCTTCTCTCTAAGGAAAGGATGACAAAGCAATTCTGTCGCGGACGTCCGAGTGTCCGGGTTCTTATCGAAGCAGAGAGACAGGAAATCGTGTGCTGTTGATGACAATTGAGTTGGAAAGTCTGGAATTAAGTGTCCGGGTTCTTATCGAAGCAGAGAGACAGGAAATCGTGTGCTGTTGATGACAATTGAGTTGGAAAGTCTGGAATTGTTGAGGCCGACGCGATGTGGAACATGGCAGTGAGCGGGTTGGATAGATTCTCCTAAAGTGACCGCAGAGTGAGTCAAGAAGTAACAACAACAACAATATTTTAGGCAAACTACTCTTCCTCTCACTAAAAAAACAGGCATAACCTCACCCAAGGTGGCTTCCCTGTAGCCATTTCGATCATCACGCAGCCAACACCCCAGATATCGGCCTTTTGCCACGAGTCTGCGCCTTTTTCAGCGCGAACAACTTCTGGTGCCATCCAGAACGGCGTCCCTAAGCCTTCACGCACTGATCTGAGAGTGGATTTACCACCAAAAGAGAACAATTTCTATCAGTAACAAGGTACACATTTCCACCAACCAAACACCACCGCAATACCTCGCAGTCTTCAACAGATTGTCCACATGCTCTGAGATTAATTGTCCCGTATCTTCCTCAGCTGCTCGCTTTGCCGTCCCGAAATCTGCAATCTTGACGCCTCCCTGTTCATCGTCCGCCAGTAACAAATTTGCGCATTTCAGGTCGCGATGTGCGATCCCCAACTCATGTAGATGTTCTACGCCAAGCACCACGTCTCGGACATAACAGCGCACCATTTCTTCATCGAATGGACCAAATTCTTTGAGCAATCTACAACCACAGCAAATAATAGGAAGATACAAGCCATTAGCTCTTGCTACTTCGCGACGTGATACAAACTGACCAACAGAATCCAATCATTATACTGACACGTACTTGCTTAGCGACCCTGACGGAAGAAACTCCAAGAACAGATTTACTGTTGGTCCATAACGTTCTATTTCGTTCATTACAGCAACAGAATCACATCAATCATATAAGTTTCAGCGAGTCGCTTCAGTCAGCAAAGCCCAATAGTCAATGGAAAACCCACCGCTACCCAGGAAACGCACCACGTTGCGATGATCGTGAAGCTGCAACAGTCGCAGAACGTCCAATTCGCGCTCAATTTGCGTCCAAGGCTGCACACGCTGCAGCGAGAGTGAACTCCCATCGTTACCAAGCTCCACTTCCTCCTGCACGAAGATCTGCTTGACAGCCACGAGTTGCGCACTGCAGCAATGTGCTGACGTCATTCAACTTGCACCATACAAACAACAAGTAAAAGAGCCTCGTCGCTGTTCCAAATGCAAACCTTGGCAGTCGCAGCGCCGCTGAGACTTGGCCAAAGCGTCCACTGCCTACACTTGGTCCTTTCTGCCAAACAAGCGTCCTGTTACCAGCAATTTTCGTTAGCGAGAATGCATTGGACACGAATACAGCGGGTACGCCACGTACTCTTCAGACAGCAGCGCAAGTTCCAGCGAATATATCGTTTCGCTCTCCATTACAATGTAATCGTGGTACCATGTAATTTACTTAAGTACATGGTACCACGAGAGTCCGGGCTATGTATGACCAGGTCATTTTGTTTGCGCAACCGAAGGAGGCCTTAAAGTAAGAGCGGGTGAAATGTGTGGACGTTTATACCGGTACATACAGATTAGAGTGAGGATATGTGCCACCCGTCCGGAGGGCCGACAAATGGTTGCTCAAACGTTGCCGCATGACAAGAAGATCTCACGAAACGACTGGCTGCGAACGACCTGGATGCGTACTTACGTACATCTACTACAGCGTTGCTTGAAGCTCGACTTTTATTAGCCCACTTCACGATGAAATCTCGTTTCCGTCGCGGCTCTATTCGTGTTTGCACAGTCACCAACTCGACTTTTATTAGCCCACTTCACGATGAAATCTCGTTTCCGTCGCGGCTCTATTCGTGTTTGCACAGTCACCACTGGTGACTCACCAGCTGCCCCAGACCGCGTGTGATTGCCAACGCACAAGAACTTTCACGCTTTTCGACCAACCACAGTGCGCCAACATCATTGCGCAAACAGTTTGGGGTCGCCCTAATAGTGGCCCGTTCCCAAATCCGACGGTCGAAAGATCTCCCGCTTGGAAGCTCCTCACCTCATTCTCCGATTTCCCTCTCCAGTCGCCAAGCACCTAAAAGCATCACCATCATGCGTCTCTTCCTTAATTCCACTATGCGCGTATCGTCGTCGCTGCTTAAGACGCGCTCATTCGCCACCAACGCGTCCGAATTGCGCTCCGTCGTGTTCAAAGACCACTTGCGTACGGTGCAAATGGCTGATGCGAAGGAGACGGTGCTTCCAGGCGGTCGCGACAAGTTCTCGCTGCTACCAAAGGCTTTTTCGAACATTAAGCAGATCGGCGTCATCGGCTGGGGCTCGCAGGGTCCCGCTCAGGCGCAGAACCTTCGCGAGTCTCTTGAAGACACGGACGTGAAGGTGAAAGTGGGTCTACGTGAAGGTTCGTCGTCCTTCGCCAAGGCTAAGGCTGCTGGTTTCAGTGAAGACGAAGGAACGTTGGGTGAGATGTTTGACGTCATCAAAGAATCCGACATGGTGGTGTTGCTCATCAGTGACTCGGCATGCGTCAAGTTGTACCCCAAGATCTTTCCGCTCATTAAACCTGGTGCTACACTGGGTCTGTCGCATGGCTTCCTGTTGGGCCATCTGGAGTCGGTCCACGAGGAGTTCCCGAAGGACATTAACGTGGTCATGATGGCTCCCAAGGGAATGGGTCCTAGTGTGCGTCGTTTGTACGTGCAGGGCAAGACGGTGAACGGCGCTGGCATTAACGCCAGTGTAGCCATCCACCAGGACGTGACGGGTGACGCGTCTGAAGTCGCTCTAGGCTGGAGCGTGGGTGTTGGTGCTCCGTACACTTTCTACACGACCATGTCATCTGAGTACAAGTCGGATATCTTTGGTGAACGCTGCATCCTACTGGGCGGCGTACATGGCCTGGTGGAGTCGCTTTTCCGTCGTTACGTGCAGCACGGCATGACCCCCGAGGACGCTTTTAAGAACACAGCCGAGTGTATTACTGGTCCCTTGAACGAGAAGATTTCCCACGATGGTATTAAGTCAGTGTACGAGAGTTTCAAGGGGGAAGACAAGATCGTGTTTGAAAAAGCTTACACTTCGGCTTACACGCCATGTCGTGACATTATTGAGGAAGTTTATGACGATGTGGCGTGTGGTAACGAGATTCGTAGCGTCAACAACGCTGTGGACCGTCACGACCGTTTCCCCTTTGGTAAGATCGACCAGACGTACACGTGGAAAGTGGGTGAGAAGGTGCGCGCAGCTCGTGACGGCAACTTCATCATGAACCCATTCACTGCTGGCACGTATGTGGCTATGATGATGGCTCAGATTGATGTTCTCATCAGTCACGGTCATTGTTACTCGGAAGTGGCCAATGAATCGGTCATTGAGTCGGTGGACTCTTTGAACCCATACATGCACGCTCGTGGTGTGTCGTACATGGTGGACAACTGCTCCACGACGGCGCGTCTGGGTTCTCGTAAATGGGCTCCTCGCTTCGACTACATTCTGACGGAACAGGCTTACGTTGCTGTAGACGACAACAAGATCCAGAATGAAGCTAAACTCATGAGTGAGTTCAAGAACCACAAGATCCACGAAGTTCTACAAGATCCAGAATGAAGCTAAACTCATGAGTGAGTTCAAGAACCACAAGATCCACGAAGTTCTATCCGTGTGCTCGTCCATGCGTCCCAGCGTCGACATTGCCGTCGAATAAGCTGTGAGCTTGTCTGCGGTCAGGTCGTTCATATTATAATGCATTACTTCGAAGTAGTACAAGTTAAAGATTTTTTGCTATGCGGTCGCCTGACTGTGTGTAGTGGATACCTACCGTAATTCCCGTTGAATTGACAACCACAGTGTGCATTTTTTCGGATAAAAAAGGGACCACATGAATCAAGCAAATAGAGCCACAAAAACCACATGAATCAAACAAATATTGACCCATTATTGCAAAAACCACATGAATCAAACAAATATTGACCCATTATTGCAAAAACCACATGAATCAAACAAATATTGACCCATTATTGCAAAAACCACATGAATCAAACAAATATTGACCCATTATTGCAAAAACCACATGAATCAAACAAATATTGACCCATTATTGCAAAAACCACATGAATCAAACAAATATTGACCCATTATTGCAAAAACCACATGAATCAAACAAATATTGACCCATTATTGCAAAAACCACATGAATCAAACAAATATTGACCCATTATTGCGAAAAATGCGCTTCCGAAGCGCACAGTAGGAAACATTGATGTTGCGGTCGGCTAGGTTGAGCCGCTTGTATTCGGCGCACAGCATGCGTGTTGTCACGGGGCGATGCATCATGCGAGTGTTCTCAAAGAACAGCATGAGATCGTCAAAAGAAGACGAATTGAGTGGGGAGCGGCCCGGGTGAAATGATTTGTTGCCGCCATGTTGCTTGAGCCGCTCAAGTTGAGCGTGGCGTTTTGGACGTGACGGACAGCTTCTCCTGCCACTTTTTGATGCTGGCGTGATCTCAATTGTATTTACGTGCCGTGGTACGTAAGTTGCGGGGTTTTGAATAAGCTTCTGTCACAATAGAGTTTTTCTCACTCAGTGTGAACTTGCTTTTTTTTCCATTTCGCACCTTCGGCATGGTCTTATTTTAAATGGAAAACTGTGTGACGATCCAAAAATTCAGGCACGTGCATTGATGGCCACCAAAAAATCGGCTCGGATTGGACACTTTTGGCAAAAGTCCCGTTGAGGTGACACCACCAGTTTTTTCCGATATGTACAAGAATAGAGTGGCACATGAACATCCCACGGTGTCAGCTCAACGGGAATTACGGTACCTCTCTCTAAACTTACTGGCCATTTTGTATTTCTAGCAATTTCCGGTCGCTGATTGGCTGGATTACAGTATTGTGCTGATACCGGTACGCTCCGAAAGGCGGGGTGCCATTTTCAACTGTACTATTAATACAGTAGTACTACCTCCGTTCGGTTTTTAATAGATACATTCGGTAATTTTTGGCAGCTCCGCCTCGTTTTTTTGGTAGCATGTCGATTATTATATGTATCGGCGTCCCTCCCGACCAGGTTTTCTCGAACAGGTATTGTCCATTTATTGCGCCAGGTATTTTCCAGTTGTAAAGTAACAAATTTTTATTACCGTCATTTTGGTTTTTGCTGGCAGCCACCAATTCGGGGGAACGTGCCACGCGGCAGCAGACTACCGGCGGCGGCTTGTGAAACGGCTGTAGCGAGCGACGACTTGCCACGATGGTGCGCACGCACAAGACGGTCCATATCAAGGCGCAGATGGCGGAGCAGATGGCGGAGGAGGCCCGCCAAGAGGAGGAGGCGCGATTGCAGCGACAGGCCCACCTGGCCGACGTGAATGCTGCGCGAACACGCTCTGAAAAGACCCAAGCACTCGCAAGAGCCCACGAAGCTCGTAAAGCCCGTGAAGCTGGTACCACAGGGCAGGGGGAAGGGGGAGACAAAAATGCAGATGAGAAGGCCGAAGACGAAGGTGGTGGTGAGGGGGATGCCGGAGCAGGAGACGACGCCGAGGAGGAGAAGGCAGAGGGTGAGGAGGAGGATGCCGAGGAGGACGTGGGTGGTGATGCGCAGGGGGATGGTGGAGAGGAGGATGGTGGAGAAGACGCCGAACATGGAGACGAAGATGACGAAGAAAACCTGGACAATTACGGTTCGCGTGCAGGGAAACAAAAGAGCACACACGGGAAGAAGCGATCGTCATCGCAGGTGGATGACGATGACTTAGTGCGCGTACCGTCATTCAAGGCGGTGCACGACTCGTGGCGGACCTGGAGCTGAGCCTAATAGAATACATGGAAGCTACTCGTCAGAAGATCGTTATCAAGGAGGTGAATTGTGTTGCGCGTCGCAATGCTAGCCTGCGCGCTCAAGTGCGTTATCAAGGCCGTCCAGATTCGGAGATCCCTCTCGTCCCTCAAGAATTGGAGCCGTACCAGCGCAAGTATATCTGCACCCACGGGTGGGAGGAGCGTGAACGGTCGACGGGGAAGCGGACGTCTCACACTCTACGTCGCACTGAATGCCCTTTTCAGATGCTTGGACAACTCACACAAAAGACGGATGGTACATGGTGCATCAAGATAAAACGGGAGGTGTACTACCACAACCATTTCGTCTCCGAGGAGATCTACAGGTCTTATCCGGGTATTCGCCAGGTCCCGCTGTCTGGCTATCCATATCGGATACCGTTCAATTGTGGTACCGGATTTACAGATAGAGTACCGGATAAACGGTGGATATAGATGACTCCAACTTTGACTTGACTGAGTTTTTGTAAGAGATTGGATTGCAAAACAAACCGTATACATGTACATGTACTGCGCAACCTACTACCTCCGTTCGGTTTTTAATGGATAGTTCGTCGAACCTTACTTTCGCCTTACTTCCATACCCTCTCCAACGTGATACCGTCCCATTTATGTTTGGGCGGCAAATTTAGGCTCCAATTTTCAAGCTCTGCGCGCGGGGCGCTTTGCTCCCACTTCCCAAATCCCCCTTCGAGTCAAGACCTCCAAGATTACCACCTCACCTCACCCCACTACTAACTTCCCAAATCCCCCTTCGAGTCAAGACCTCCAAGATTACCACCTCACCTCACCCCACTACTCCCGCTCGCAATGCTTGGCCATGTATCGGCGTGGTCGCAGATTACCAACGCTCAGCGAAAGACGATGTAAGAAATGCTGCGTAGGAACAGCAACAAAGGCGTGGTGGCGAACGGCGATTTCACAGCTCTCGGACGTATATTTTCCGTGGATTATCGCGTGGTTTCGCGTATTTGGAAGCGTGGCATCGCGTCAATGCAGCCACGAAAAGTGGTTTACGTGAAAAAGGTCGGCATGAAACTGGATATTCTGAATGACAAAGACGGACGTCCGCAGGAGGAGCCTCTGGTCTAACATGTACTCAGCAAGCTTTACATTCTCAAGGTGATGTTTTTGTGCGCGGTGGCGCGTCCTCGATCACGATTTATTGGTCTTATAGACATCTGGCCTGTTGTGGAAAAAGGCATCTGGCCTGTTGTGGAGAAATACGTCACGAAGCGACGTAGTGTTAACCGTAACAGAGGCGTGACGGTTCTGAAGCCATATAAAATTGACCGCGAGAAATCACGCGAGTTGTTGATTATGAAGGTTTTACCAGCCATCAAACGAAAGTGGCCGCCACAACAGAGGCACATGCGAATTCTTATTCAACAAGATAACTCCAAGCCCCACGTGCTCAAGGACCGCTGCCGCCAGCGCGGACGGTTGGAAGATAGCAATGTCATACCAGCCTGCTGTGGTGTAGTGAACGCGTGATTCAGTCGAGACCTCGACTAGGCCATCCTACACTAGGCTAATACAAGGACTGGCTCAACTGGCGCGACTACACATCGCACTTAAGACAGCCGGGACGATCGACGACCGGAATGTCGGTAGCCCAGCCGTTGACTCGGAATCTGGTCCGAAGAGTCGGGTTGCTCGTTGGGAGTGAGGGAACACACTGCTGAAGTCCCATGTTGCTCGATTAGGACAGACTCGACTGTTCACGCCAGAAACGACTCGACGAAGGGACATAAAGACTCGACTCGAAGAGGCGAGT
>JAIKVB010001612.1:0-11839 GCA_024679045.1 Phytophthora brassicae
TGGGTGCCGATGCCTCGAAGGATTGGATGGACTCCGGGTGTGTTGCCGCTGTCAAGGACCAAGGCGAGTGCGGTGCTTGCTGGGCGTTTGCAGCTGTGGCTGCTCTCGAAAGCGCCATGTGCCTGGCTGGTCGTCCTCTTACGACTCTCTCCGAGCAGCAGCTGGTGGACTGCGACAGAACGGCGTTCGCTTGCGATGGCGGATACATCGTGGATCCCCTCGAGTTCATCCAGAAGAACGGTGGTGTCTGTACCGAGAAAGCTTACCCGTACGAATCGGGATACACGGGTGTCCAAGGCAACTGCCGAGCTTCGTCGTGCAAGACCGAAGCAGTGACGATCCGCAGGGTGGTCTCTGTTCCTCAAAGCGAGGCTGGTCTAATTGAGGCCATCAGCGGTCGTCCTGTTGCCGTGGCTATCGCTGCTGGCAACCCGACGTGGAAGCAGTACAAGAGTGGCGTGGTGTCTTCCTGTTCGTACACACAGCTCGATCATGCTGTGCTGGCTGTGGGATATGGTGGCGGCAGCGGCACGACGCCATTCTTCAAGATCAAGAACCAGTGGGGAACCTCGTGGGGCGAGAACGGTTTCATGCGCCTCAAGCGTGGCGCCGGCACCGCCAGGAGCGGAACGTGCGGCATCGTTGGCCCCATGTCCGCCTACCCACAACTGTAAAGTACTGGAGGTTTTGACAAGTCATGTAGGACTTGCCGCCGAGTTGAAGTATTTTCGACCACATGTTTCGTAACGGTTTAGTCTTTAAATGACAACCATCTTTGTGTTAATCTTTATTTAATCTCGTGTTTTATTAGTATTTGTTTATATCTGTTGTCTTATTTTTTGTACGCTCGAACTTGATGAAAGTAAAGTTTAATGTAGTTAGATGCGAGATTATGTCTTTTTTATAGATTGACGTAGTGGTTCCAGTTCGACGTCTTCCTTATCCAATTTTATTCTGATTTTCTTGTCCAGGGTATTGAGTCAATACTATTGAATAGTATTGACACGCAATAACACCTGATCCAGCGCTGACACCGTTGCCAAGATTTGAAATCCCTTGTTGTATCACATGTGCAATCACTTCCAATTGATTGTACTGGTGATCAAGACTCATGCTGCCTGCTCTTATGGCTTCCCATGCCATGTCGTTGATGTGAACGTAAAATACCCAACCCCCATTCCATGTTCCGCACTTGGTCTTTCTGTAGGCTGTATCAAGGATCCATGCCGACACCCTAGTTGGGATTGGGTGAAGAGCATTCTACTATCTGCTTCTGCTGCTTATAACCCGTTCAAAGTGGTACACAACACCATATCGCTTTATATAGGTTTAAGTCTGTTCCCCATAACACGATCGCGTTCCATGGACGCCGGTATATAATATTATAGCGTCATTCAAGGCGGTGTTGCTGGATTTCAGATACATGATGGAGTCATACATGACGGTTGTGTGGCTAGTGTAGCTAAATGACATCGCCACAGAGACCCGGCATAACTGATTTAAGCGCTAAGCTTTACGATGTATAGTAAGACTTTGTTAATGCAGTACATGACGGTTGTGTGGCTAGTGTAGCTAAATGACATCGCCACTGAGACCCGGCATAACTGATTTAAGCGCTAAGCTTTACGATGTATAGTAAGACTTTGTTAATGCAGGGGGACGGATTATTTTTACGTTTTTTCAGCTACTTTTTAAGTAGTGCCATTTCGGATGCTGTATATGTAATCGCGGCTTAATTATTCCCACCAGGTCCCAATAGTTTTCTATACTGAAGCGGATTGCCACGGTAACACGCAGTCAGTCAAATGAAGTACTCGGGAAGATCAACTTTGTCAGGCAAATAAGACCTCGTCCGTAATGATGTGGCAGCTACAGGGGTTATCTATCATTTATTTGCAGTGAAGAAACAGCACCTTGTGCCAGTTTCTGGTTCAGTGGTCAGGTCTGAAAGAATAGAACTAATTTGCCAAGAATATAGGATAAATTCGAAAATCAATCTAGTAATATATTCTGTGACCACGAAATTTATTAATGATCGTTCGAAAAGTTGTTAAACTAACAGCGAGTTCTTTTAATTAAAGAAGCTCTCACAATTTGTTTTCTCTGCTTCTACCAGGATGAAAAACTTCAAGGATTGTGTTATTTTCTTCTCTGTTTTCTTCTTAACGTGCGACGGATGGAAAGTGCGTATATTTAGCGGCGGGAATCCCACAGATCCATCCAGAACGTTTTCTTTCAGCACAACCCAGCGTTGCTTCTTGTTGACCGATTGCTGGGATAACAAGAGTCGAGCAGCCGAATGGTCCGATATCCCAGAGGGTTCCAGGATCGCTTTCTTTGCAGGCTCAGAATGCCAGGGACGATACGCTGTTACTGACGGGAAGAGATCGGGAAAAATTGACTTCGTGCGTCGGTACCTGTCACAAGATGTGTCCTCCTTCATGGTGTGGCAGTCGGGAATGTACGCAACGCAAGGGTTTAGAAGCCTTTGCCATGACGAAGCAACAGTTGTGAAAGCAGATGAACTGAATGCTTGTTCTTCGTCAGGCAATTCGAGTGACAACGCTGGAATTTACTGAATATGTGTCAATCTAAATAAATAAATAGGCACGTATATCTTGCTTCTGAAGGTGTTTAACGGTCAGCATTGATTAATGACACTCATTATTTAACCCGGTCAACTTGACCAGGTCACCCGGTGACCGTCAAGTGGTCACATAATCTTTACAGCTTCAAGTGTGCATTGGACCATCTTTCTTGAAGACTGGTGTCATCTTGGTCTTTTGGCTTCGCTATTATGGATATTAGAGTCCGACATGATGAAGGTAATCGCAAAACCTTCATAAACGAGGACGGATTACTTTTACGTTTTTTCGGCTACTTTTTAAGTAGTGATGCTACTTATGTAATCGCGGATAAATTATAAGTTGACGGATTTTTTTAAAATGTACACCAACTCGGATAAATTGTATGTAAAGGGGGATTAATTGTAAGATGTGGGATCTTTTTATGTAAAATACCTAATCGAGTTTATATCCAAGGTTTCCTGAGATTTTTGGTAATTATATAGTTTTCTGGTTTTCTTTTCTTAATCAATAATGCATTGAACGCAGGTTCACGATTCACGCCAATGTGAATCTAGATAGGTATACCGTAATGTTGTGCCCATCTGGAAGGAGTAGTTAATGGCTCTCGCTAATTGTTCGACGTCCATCGACCTTGCTTCATCCACACCCTCCTCCTCGATATTCAAGTGCCGCTTACCACCCCTGCTAAACGGCGGTCTAATTGTACCGATGAGGTTGAGTTGCGTATCTTCACCTTACACGTGTGTTACAGTCACTGCTCTCAAAATACTCCAGCTAATTACACTAGCCGGTTTTTCAACCAACCGTATGATCAGAGCAGCGATTGTATACTGGGACTTTCGTGGGCCATCGCGGTCGAGACACCTTGTTTTCTTCCGAGGACGTCCGGGTAGCTTTCGAGCTGGTAGACGACGTAGTATCACACGTAGATCCAGTGAATACACTAGGTGTAGACACGCCAGCACGTGAGCGCAAAGCCAACCTGTCTGGTAGAAATTTTTGCAGTCGCACTTAAACTTTGCTCGGATCGTCTCTATTTTTTCGATGCTCCACGAGGGACTGTCCCAATCGTGCTCAAAGGGGATCCTTTTCAGGACTTTGACAGCGAGAAAAAAAGAAAGATATCATAGCTGTATGTATTCCGAGCTTACCATTTTGAGAGGCTTCGTATATATGGGACCTTCTTTCATCAACTTTGAACCCGTTCAAGTTGTCATCACGTACTACGTAGTAGTCCGCGTCGAAATAGTATTTCCGAGCTTACCATTTTGAGAGGCTTCGTATATATGGGACCTTCTTCCATCAACTTTGAACCCGTTCAAGTTGTCATCACGTACTACGTAGTAGTCCGCGTCGAAATAGTACTCCTGAATGTTGCTGATAGCACGTCTTGACTCTCTTCTATGGGTTGGATGGTGGGTTTCATCTTCGCAAAGATCCATAGCAGCTTGGATGTATTCAGCTCAAACCAAATTGCCGGATAAATTCGGTGCCGATATCCTTAGCACATGCTACCAAAATGTCGCGCAGTGTTTCAGCTTGTACGTGGCCTGTAGCAGCGGGAAGTGAGTGACTGTAACAGCTTTGGGGACGAAGCTGCAGGATTCGAGAGGGTTTTGGTTTGGTACGACACCTGGCGTATCTGCGGTAGAGAACCATAAATACCAAGGTTCAGTCAAGTATTCGTATTGTATCTATTGGGTGTATTCAGTTTCACCCAGCGTCGCCCAGTTCTCGCAAACAAATTCTGACAAAACTTTAAACTGCTCAGATGATCGCGCTTCACTGAGTGACTGCATTTGTGGCTTAACATTGTCGAAATAGCGCTCACGGTAGACCAAAATGTGCATCTTCCCTCATACTTTGCCAAACAGATGTGGACAGCAATTCAGCTACTTGATATCGGGCCATTTTGACAAAACGCGTTGGCAATGGCTTGTGAATAATAATTTATAGATCCCAATTGGAAATTGAGACAACTCCAAAGAATCTTTGCTGCGTTACTTGCAAACCGAGAAGAGCTTAGCATATGCCAAAGTGGTTTCGGTACGTACAAACATGAACGCCATGGGATAGAACTTCTGCTAGTACTTGTAGGACGCTGTATACTGCACTCCATACGTTACGTATGACGCCTATCGAAACATCAACACTCTTCAACGTATTGAAACAGCTCAACACCAACATATTATTCTGGTTAGCTGAATGACTCCTTGCAAATTCGCTCACAGCTTAATTAATTTATACTGAGTAAATCTTCTAAATGACAATTCATGAATTTAGAGGCGTTGCCTCGTTCTCTCTAAGACAAACATAAAAGAAACTTGTGTCCAGATAAATCAAAATAAATTGAAATGAATTAATTGTATGGAAATTTGTGTCAAGTTCATTTTCGTACATGATAAAATTAATGCTCAGAAAATAGCTGTCGACATTACAATTAACCGACTAATCGATAAGTAGCCGGAAAATACATAAACAGAAGCTTTCTCCTTTGTATAGGAAAGAGGCTGTTTTAGCAGTCTTTAGGTCGTCAACGATTCAATCTTACTTTTCTTTTACCCTTATCGTGCAGACTCAGACTTTACAGTAAACAGGTGCAGATTTTCCAAGAGGGTGCCGAGCCCAAACAATTACGGATTTTCGACTGCTCGGTTGTGACCAAGATGGCAGAGCCGCTGACGTACACTAGCTAAAGGGTCCAAAGAAATGGATTGCAAGGACTGGATGCAGTATAAGTGGGCGGTGGGGATCGTGTTTAAGTAGAAGAAGCTCAAGGACATCGTGGATGACAAGTATTGCGGGAGAATCTCAGAAGTGCCGAGAGTAAGCAAGACTTCGACGATAACCAGTTGTCGCTCATGCATCTCATTGAAATATATCTCCCAGCGGATATTTTTCACCAAATTCGGGACCAGACCACGGGCACGGACATGTGGCGGGAATTGTGAATATCACTGCCAGCGGATATTTTTCACCAAATTCGGGACCAGACCACGGGCACGGACATGTGGCGGGAATTGTGCGTAATCTATGAGCGTAGGGGGAATAGAACGAACATGTCTCATAGAGCAGAGAGTATTCGGCACGAGCTCGAAAATGGCTAAGATGACCCAAGGTGGAGATTCAACAACTATTTAAGTAAAATTTTTAATTTACGAGCTGAATTAATTTCGTTAAATTACCAGTTTGATGATGTGACCATGGTAAAGTTGATTTACCACATCAGTATGAATTCGAGAGTCTGAAGAGTGAGATCCGATACAACTCTGCAGACAATTTCGTTACACCAAAGTGTGCTCGTGAGCTTATTCGAGTTGCTGACTCTCGCCAAAGGGCATATCAGGCCAATAATGGAGGAGTGCAACGTGGAGCACAGAAAAACGGTGGATATGGCGTTGGACGGAGCAAGCCAAAACACGAGAGCAGTGCAGATCTGAATCAGGGCAAGCCTGGTTATTCTAAGAAGATGCAGAAGGTGAAGAAGTGCTTCATTTGCGATAGAACCGAGCATCTAAAAGCTGATTTTCCTGAAAAGTCGAGAAACCTGAACACGGGTGGAGCTAATGCTAATGAGCAGAAGCGGAGACCGCGGGCTAATGTGGCTACTAGACATGAGGACATCGATCAAGCTGACTCATCCCATGATGATGGAGTGGTGATAGGCGCGGTGGATGTCATGACGATCGATGCTGGGCTGCCAGCGGGCGTTAGTGAGCATAACCAACCCGTATCGGATACTGAGCAAGTTGATGAAGTAATTAGAGGCAAAGTACCTGCTCGCTGGTGGTAAGATGATATTGAGCGGAATGACGAGGAAGCTGATACGACCAGTAGTTGGTTGTATTTCGATACCGCGGCGAACACGCGTGTAATTGGAAATCCATGGTACTACGTGGCGTTTACACCTAGAAACCCAATCCCAGTACATCCATGGAGTTACACCTAATTTAGCATCGCCGATCGCTGGAGTTGGGACTGTAGTTTTAGTCACAGAAGTGGATGGGGAGAACGTCGTCTTCTACTCCAACGATGTGTTCTACGTCCCTCGAGCGACACAAGGACTACTTTCAGTCTGATTAGCTTTGGAGCAAGGTTTTGATGTTGATTACGACCATCAAACAAGGATCTACCATGTGCGGGATGAAGACAGAACTGTTATTGTTGCGATACATCAGGATGCGACGTGGGGCCTTCATGTGAAGCACCCTGCAAATGGCTGCATACTTGCACCACAAAATCGCTATCTCTGTAGCTTCATGACTTCGCTGAAACTGTGGTATGAGCGATTGTGACCCACTTGCGTCCAGTATATGAAGACAATGATGGACATGAGTCTCGTGCGAGGGGTGATTCTTCGGACTTCATGACTTCGCTGAAACTGTGGTATGAGCGATTGTGACACACTTGCGTCCAGTATATGAAGACAATGATGGACATGAGTCTCGTGCGAGGGGTGATTCTTCGGCAGCGCGAACTTGGAGATTGCGACGCATGTCATGTCGAGAAGAAACCGCATAGAAAGACACTTGATCGTAAGATCAACGCCCCAAATCAAGTTGTTTATGTGGATTTACTGATCCCGAGTAAGAATAATGGTACTCGATTTGAAGCAGTGCTTGTCATCATGGATGGATGCTCTCGCCTCGCTACTGTACACATGCTTACGAGCAAGTCGAGTGATTTGGTAACCCAACAGATTAAACAATATGTGCTGTCGGTAGAACATCAAGGGATGAAGGCAGTTGAATGGTGCAGAATGCATTAAATACAGAGTTCGGCAAAGTTTGACGGATAAGGGTGGATAGTTAGTAATGACGAAATGAAGGCGTGGTACAGTGCACACGGTATTGAGCACATTAGTCGATCCAAAGAGTTTACAATTAAACCTGTACGAGCGCACGCACCAGTCCACCGTTCGGATGACCAAGGCAACCATGTACGAAGCAGGATTTCCAAGAAGCCTCTGGCCGGAAGCTTTACGAAACGCGGTGTATATAAAGAACCGTGTCTACAACAAGGGAACTCAAGGGATTCCGTACGAGGTGTTGTTTGGTACGAAGCCGGATTTGCACCATATTCGCAAATTTGGTGCTCTCGCGTACGTCCATGTCCCGTGACACCTGGACGGAAGAAGTACGATGACAATGCTAAGGTAGATTTCGTACTTGGGTATACAGAAGACGTAGTTGGCTGCAAAGTTTACTTTCTGGACAGTCGTACTGCAAAGTTCGTCGCAGATATACGTGTCGCTGAAGACGTCATGTACCGCGATAGACGCAAGTTAAATATGGAAGAAACGGACTTAGAGTCTTTGCACTTTGTGCATTCGCGTGAAATAACTGAAAGTGAGCAAGTGGAATCTACGATGGTAGAATCAACTATTGAGTTAGACAGTGAGGTGGATCAGGATGGAGACAGTTTCGTCGACACTGTTGCTGCTTCGATGGTGAATAACGAGACTATAACTGAAAATACCGATGCTCTCGAGGGAAGCGAGGCGAATCCAGCTCTCAGTTACCAACCGCGGATTAAGTGGAGGGAGGCGTCTCAAGCGTCTCTAGTATTTCCCGTCGATGAAACTGCAGCAGCGACTGATGGTGTAACTGTTGATGGCGTCACTGTAGAGGTACCAAAGTATCCTATGTAGGGTGACTGGACATGGACCAGCATCTCAAGAGCAAAATCAGTCTGGATCACCACGTGAAATGGAATTCGGTACACAAGATACTCCATGTGAACATAAACAGCTTTCACAACGCATTTTTAATTGACAAGTGAGGATGTGCCAATCGATGTTGCATCTAGTGATAAAGTGAGTCGGTTGCAGGTCTATGTGGGTCTGTGGCAGATGATCGGTAGAGATTGTTTTGCGGGCCACATACGGGTCAGGTCTAAAATAGATCCTTCGAACTACTGGCGACCCTTCACAAAGTTTTTTTTCTTGGTCACGCATTATGTCTTAGCGCCCGACCTGCCTGTGAACTCGAAAATAGAGTATGTTGCTGAGCCCTCAGAGGTACACCCATTTTTGGGGATGAGCCTTTTCCCGGCGACTTCAAGGGAAACCTGCCATGCAGTGTGGACAACCAGTATTTGACGTCGTTTTCTTTGCCTCTCGGGTACTAGTAGGCGCTATACTCGCGTAGACAATCCTAAACTAATATATGCATTTCTGTATTCATTTACACTAGGCTCAGTATCGTCGCACGTAGCAAAGCAAATGCAACATAGCTTTTTATCTGAAGCAAAAGAAGCCAGTTGAAACTGTATACCTGTAGCAGAGATTCATGAGCCAGATCGCACAAAGTAAACTTCAACAGAGCTCTGGGGGTTTAATCGAGACGGTACCCTCGCTAGCCGTTCGCCTCAGTCACTCTGTCACTTCCCAATTCGCTTTTACCGGCGCACGTGAACGCCCCATCAACGTGATGTCTCGGCCCAGCAAACCGACCCGCGCGCAGCGCCGTCCAACCATGCGCAGCCATCGCCGCCTGGAACTAGGTACGTCCGTCACGTCACCACCCGCCCAACTCACCCCGACACCTCTGACCGCAGAAACCTCTGTGGTGGCGTCCTCTCCTGCTGAGCTGTCATCGCAGTTGTCGAGCTCATCATCTGGCGAGTCGTCCCCATCTCTGTCTGCCTTGACGCCGACTCCTACACATTCGGCTGCGGTAACCGATCCAGCCATTGCGAACGACGAGAACGATGCCGACCTCGCTTCTCTCCTGGCGGCTATCTCCTCCACCAATTAAACGACGTCCCAGAGCAAATGTGGTCAACATCGATGGCTATCAGTGCACGCGCTCGGCCTCCACGAACATCAAGACGACGTTACGATAAAGCTTCTATCGCCGTCTCTCCTGCCGTGGTAAGTGCTATCTGATTGCGGGGTCGGCCGTGTATGTCGACTTCGTCCCCCACATGCCAGGTGGGTACCCTTGGCGGCGCCGCTGACAGAGCCATCCGTAGCGAAATGGAGAAGCGAGTCGATGTCCTCGCGGTAACTCAGCTGCAGGACACGGCGAATGCAATATGGCGCCTTGTCAACACAGAGTTTTACCTCGGTCAAGAAAATGCTGCTTTGGTTGGCCACACTCGGGACCAAGTTCTGTCGCGTTTGTACCGATCTCGCCGACTTCACTTCGGAGGAGACATCCATGGTCAGGTGGAGGTTGAATCTCTGGCAATGGTGACTGGCAGCACGCTAAACTTCTTCCAATTTCATTACAGCTACTATGAGGGTGCGACGCTATACATAGTCATCGGCTGGGCACATCCGGCACTTCTCCAGTTGCTCCAATACCGTCGGACGGCGCTCTATATTGACGGCACGTTTCGGTGCGTCCCAGTGCCGTTCCACCAATGAGTGATGGTGGTGTGCTACGACAACGCCACATACTGCTACGTTCCGGTGTTTTACGCGCTGGCGACGGGATGGTCGCATACGACGTATTGGAACATACTTCATTTCTTGATCGTCGCCACAGATCACCACCTCGACCCCGAGTCCGTCACGACTACGAGGCCAAACTCATTGGTGCCATTCGCGACCAGCTTCCGAATACGACCATCAACGGTCGTATCTTCCACTGGAAGCAGGCCATTCGCCGGCTCATGAAAAAACTTCGTATAAGTGATGCAGAAGCCGGGTACGCGATGGAGCGACATGCTGACGGTTGTACCTCTCGACCGAGTCGCGACGCTAGGCAAGGCGTTCGTCGTTCAGCGCCGTTGTAGAGAGGAGCATGTGACGTACGCCAGGGCCAAATGGCTCCTTCTGGACGTACTTCGACAGCATAGCACGGCCTTCCGGGCCCGATAGCTCTCTGCCAAGCAAAGGGTCTACAAACTTGAATCGGTAATCAAAACAAACCACCCGATCAAGCATGGGTTAAAATGACACGTGTACGTGACGTACTTCATGGTGTTCCCACCATCCACCGCCGACTCACCAGCTGAGACGGTTAAAATCAAGATCAAGAAATTTTTCGATGGAAGCGCTCGAGATTGGCTCAAGTGGAGTTTCCAGTTTCGCAATCTAGCAAACGAACGAAACAGTGGACGGACGAGCAGAAGACCAACGACCTCGTAGTACTAACCTCGCTGCCACCACTGCTGTAGCAAAAAACCAGTTCATTCGAAGACTTCTACACGTCCATTGGCCTACTGTCGGCCCCCTCACGACTTCAGTGAGGACCTAGGCAATATACCGTGGACCATGACCAAGCGTCGGGATGAGACGGTGGTCAAGTTCTCACAGCACATGAAAGAAAACATCCGAACGTTCGCCCAGCTCCCCCAAAACGCGGAAGTTGTGCATGAGGTGCAACAGTGTCGATATTTCAAGCGGGAATGCCGCGTACGTGGCAGGATAAGTTGGCCTGCGCTGGAGTGGTGTATGACCAGTTCAACGAGCTCGTACTGTATTTTTCACGTCTTGGATAGACCGAGCGTCCGCAGATGACACGTGACAAGAGCTCAAACAGCTTAAATCTTCTAGACACAGTGACGAACGCAGAGAAAATTACCCACGTCGCGAGGCACAGAAGAGCCAGTCTGATAAAAAAGAATACGGCTCACAGGCGATAGTCTAGAACTAAAAGTGGTAAGACTGCCTCACACAACAGCCGATTGCTTCGCCCTTAAGAAGAAGAATAAAGACGCATAGCGGGTTGAAGGGAAACCAGAACAGAAAAAGAACCACGAAGAAGAATATCCCCGAATTCACAAGACTTCCGACTCAGAGTCTCAGTTCGACTCAGACGCATCTAGCGGTAAGGAAGAATTAAAGCTGGTTGGTCTCGTGAAGAAGCAAGGATAGCAGACGAGTGCGCCATTGCGGATTGCAGTAAGGTTACGCCGCAACGGTCAGAGTTCTGACGCTCTTCTCGACAGCGGTGCGTCAAAGAGTATCATTAACAGCTCAACGTTCGCGTACAATATATACTTATGCCGAAAATTCATCGATGCGTCGCAGACTGTCTTTGAGACTATGAACGGCTTGGTAACCAGCAGCGGTACTACCGTGGCCAAGGTTTCTTTTCCCCCATTAAAGCCAGACACGGTTATCACACACCGGTTCGAGGTCGTCGACGACAGTCATGACAAGATGGTAATCGGCCTCGACCTGATGAACGCGCTCGGGCTTATTTTAAACTTTAGCGACTAGGTCGTGCAGTGGGACGAATGTTACCTCAGTGTAAACACCGCTAATTACAGGGTCACCGGGACGGATGACTACCGAG
>JAIKVB010001613.1:0-11819 GCA_024679045.1 Phytophthora brassicae
ACAGCTGTTGGGCGGGTGGGTGCCGGTTGGGCGCGGGTACGGTTACCCAGCTGCGAGCTCTGCGTTGTACATGTCCAATAAGTATTGGCAATAACACACGATATTTTTTTTTTCAGTTTTTTTTCAATTATTATAGGATTCGAACCTGCTTCAATAATATCTGAAGACAGTTGGATGTGCGAGTACTGCCAAACTTTCATAACACCGAAGACACACCACCATACTCATTATGTCCACCGAAGGGTTTTACATTCTGTGTGGACCAGCAAGACGAACACGCGCGGTACAAGCAGATCTGACAACGCTTGCATCTTCTCGTTGGAGCGTCCAGCAATCGCATCCGAAGACGCTTCGTACACGCGACACAGCGAGAATTGTGCGTTTCCTCCTGGTTACGGCACTCAAAATCCGTACTGAGACTTGAACTGCTAAACACTCTCGTCTTGTGTTGCCATCGCTTCACTAAATCCGGTAGACGATGAAGACTCTTAGCGAGTGACAATAGCCGCATCCGAACGGCAGCGTAGCCTTCTCGTAAATGTTTTGGTGCGGTGAATGTAGCGTGAAAGCTCACACGAACTCTCGGGCCACGACAACCAACCGTTTCTGGTAGACGTTCCACGAGATACGTAGCAGTGATACCGTGTAACTGGGTTACACACTCTCCTTCTTCATCTTCCCAGCAGTCAACTCGTTCTCAGACATGGAGCTCATTACAATAGTAAAACCTGTCGAGTCATCTGAAGAAGTAGAGGAGACAGAGGAGCCAAAAGTGGCACAAGAAGTGGTAACAATTGAACTGGGACGGAAGTGCTCGAGCTCGAGGAAACACCACGCGCAAAACGGCGAGAGCGTGCATAACACGCAGTTCTACTGTGACGTAGTCGTCTGCGTCCAAATACAAGTCTTCACTTGTTATTTTCGCATCAAGATCTTCGTTATCAAAGATGTTTCGAGGCTGCACTTCGTGGACGATCGAGCCGTAAATGATCTGATCTCCTAGAAAATCTATTGCTGTTGCGTTGTAGTCGCTCTCGCTTTGTGGACGCAATAGCGGCTCAATATCGTTCGGTTCACACGCCACTTCGTCGTAAACGCACTGCAAAACCAGAAATCTCTTTGCAGTCCCACATAACGGAAGGGATTTTTAGCAACCGTCCACGATGACTAGCAATACTGGCATCAAAAGCACGATGAACCAACTCTTTATCAGAAACATTGACTTTGCGGGGTGGAATTCATAGTTCGAGAAAGCAGATTGAGGAATTGTCATCATTGAGCTGGTTAAATGTCGTGAAAATTCCGTGATATTTGAGTCAAAATTGCCCAAAATTTGGTCATTATGACGTAGTGGAGGTTGATTTTGGCGCAAGACGACATTTTGTAGTGTAACGCACTCAGCAGAAGCACGCTCTACGCTTGTGGTTATAATACATGTTGTAGCTCTCTTTTACAGTCAAGTTGCAGAGTGAGTTTTTTTGAAAGAGTTGCACAACTTCTGGACACCAAGTGCAAAAATTGCTCGTTATGCTAAAGTTTGTATGCCGTTGAATTGTGGTAGCGTAAGTTATCGTGCGAATACTGAGGGAGAATGCTGGCATGCGAAAAGCAGCGTACACTTTTTCTACTTGGTCCATTGTGGACTTTACCTGACTCATTTCTTACCAGAGAGTGTGTGGACTCCAGTAAAAGATGAGGAAGAACAGCTTCATCTTGGACAATCCACTGGGCGTATGTGGCTTTGCAAAGTCTTTTGCGCGAAATCCTACGCCATGTCTCCTAAGAATTAGTAGTTGTACGTTAATCTTTATTTGCTGTGGCTCTCCTTAAAATTAACTCATTGATCAAGTACAATAATCTGACAAGATTCCCTGGTTGCAAAGTTTTTTGCGCGAAATCCTACGCCATGTCTCCTAAGAATTAGTAGTTGTACGTTAATCTTTATTTGCATTATTAAAACCTACTTATGAATAGATAAAAGACTAGATAAAGCACCTTAAAGCTTCGCCTCGGCCTTAATTCGGATGATCTTGGATGCGATTTCACCAAAGCGTGTCAGTGTGTCGTACTGTGAGCGCGTAATGTCCATCGCCTCATTATGAACACAGCAAATGGAGCCCACCATGATCCCTTCGGGACCCAGAATCGGAATTCCACAATAAAACTTAATTCCTTGCTTTACCACGGGGTTTAAATTGTAAAACCGCACGTCAGCTTCTGGATTTCGCACAATAAAAGGAGCATTTCCCATGAGTAAATGTTGACAGAAAGTATGTTCCCGTGGCAGGAGCGCTTGTGTGAAGTCTCCAATCGTGCAACTCAAGACCAATTGGTGCGTTTCCCCTACAATCGTGATCATCGTGCAAAAAAAGCCAAGTTCTCGACTGAGAAACGAGCAAATAATATCCAATTCCGGTATGGGTTCATTCAGAGCCATGAGACCCAGAACATCAATACATTCGAGTCGCATTGACTCATTTTCAGGCAACGGAGTTGAAGGTGAAGATTTCTCGTCTTTGTGGTGCAAAGGGTACGAACGTTCATCAGCATTTGCGAGCTTGCAATTTGCAGCAGAAGGCGCTTCACGTGCTCGTTGGTGGAAATAAAACTCCACCGCGGTCATAAATTCGGCTTCATCTTCATTGTCCGTCTCCTCTTCGCTACTGCTGCAAATACTGGCATTCGTCAGTTCATTTGCAGGCTCCAGCAGCATTTTAATGACGTTCACAGCCGCTTCTTTCGTCTTTTCAACTGCAAGATCTTGGCGTAAACTTTGTAAATGCAAAGGTTTTGCACTTGGAGAGTCTTCAATGATCTCAACTGAGCCACGATGGCCGATTTGCACATGCGAATAATCACAGCGATCCACCCACTCAAGACAGCGTTTACATACACCCATAGGTGTCATGTGGCCATTGTTCGTCTCAACAGTTTCGCGCGACCAGCACGATGTGCACACGTTATAAGCGCAAAGCTGGCATCTGCGTGCAACGCCCATTAACGTACTTAGTCGAAGTCCTTTGGTACACGAAATACAGCGCGTGTTTTGCGCTTCCGAAGCAGGAAGTTGCACATTGACCGACTGTAGCGCAAAAATTTGCGACCCCAGTCGACGACGCCGAACTACCGCAGGAAGATGAGGAATGCCACTTGCTAGCGCGGAAAGTCGCGTACGCGCCATCTTGTCGGTCGCTAATCCAGCCACTGGCTTGTCATTCCCAGCGTAAACGCCATGGAACATGACGCGAACTTGGTTCAGAGTTTCACTGTCTTTTGTATTGGGGATTGGATCCACTACAAAGAGTGCCGTGACGCCATCCAATTGATCAACACGGCCACCGATTGCTTTCCCAGCTGCAAGTTCCTGTTCTGGTAGTGATAAAAGTGATACAGAAAACCCTTGCGAAGTATCAGGGATTGCGGAAGCTTTTTCGGTGGTTTCGCGAGTTGGTTGGAAATACTCGAGAAAACACCATTGTTCGTTGCGCGCAAGCATCCTGGAGCGTGCAAAACAGCCCGTTCGGACTGCTAATTGGTGGTCAAGAGGCATTGTAGACGGTCGATCTCCTCCCACTACGTGGACGATGGAGCCGTAGATGAATTGGTTGCCATACAATCCCTTCATAGCTGCATTATACTCACTTTCATCTTGTGAACACAATACGGAAACGAGTTCTTGTGGACTGCAAGCAATGCTGCCGACTGAAAGAACTTCGTAGCCTTTACCTGACGGACGCGAAGAGAGCTCAAAAGTCTCGGTTTTGGCGCTTTGAGGGCCTAAATGGACACTGGGGAACGTCTTTTTGCACTCCCAGGAAGTCGACGGATCCGTTAGCGCTCGTTTTAAAGCGATTGCAGTGCAAGAACTGCGCGCTCGTAGTAGAAGCTCTTCATCGTCAACTAACAGTTTGTCTTGCGGTGAAGACGCAGTGGTGCAAACGTCGGAGAAGCTCGTAGAGAACGTTGGCGCTCGCGTCTTGAAAGGCATTTTTAGCGACGTTTTACTGGTCAAACGCGTTGTTTTAGGCGCCTGTTGGGTTTCGCTCCAATTTCTAAATGAAGTGCTGGAAATGAGCCTGTCACTTGGCGGAAGGAATGCGAACGAAGGTGGAAATAGAAGCGACAGCCAATGGCGTTGATTGTGGCCTTTTTACCAGCTGGAAAGTAAAAATAACCTTTTTTTAATTTATTTTGGAGTAAAGTACGAGATAATGCTGACTCTTTTAAAATTAACTGTTAAAGTTTAGTTAACAGGTCAAGGAGTGGGTCAGAATCAGCTTATGGATGTGAACTTCATGGTCAAGATGTACTTCGGTGCTGTAGAATGTTCTCTTGTGTTTAGTGAGGTTTCCTGTACGTTCATGTAGATAAGAAGCAGTGAAAGTCAATTTGAAAGTACGATTTAGCTTCTTTCTGCGGTCTATTATTGTCTCTCGAGCCGGTAGAGAGCAGAAAATCAAACGCTGACCGTAAAGTCTTTACGAATTCGGGAACCACATGCGCAAGACCACTCTTGAGTCAAAGTGGTCAGAAGTCTTGACTCATTTTACGGATGAGTATTAACAAGCTGTGGTTGGCTAAATACATATATACCCAATAGAAAAGCTTCAAGACATCACCTTTGGCCCGCCTTAAATGTCCTCACTTCTAAACTGACGGCTAATTTTATAGTCTAACAATGAGCCTCGAACTGTCCCTAGGTGCAGTATCGTCATTGCTTTGTAGAGCGCATTATACGGCTCATCAAAGCTTTGGGCGGATTTCTTCTGAACTGTAACGGCAAGGTCGGCCTTAATTTATCGTCGGACCGCGGGAGATTAAAAAACCGCTAATGTCGCACGGACCTGATATTGGGATAGAATAGTAGAGCTATAAATTTTAGTATCAGTATCAGTACTATTGTGATACTAGTAATACTTTTCTATGTATCTACTGAGTATTTCCTAATTGATTACTAATGAATTAGGAAGCACAAGCGATATTAGGTTCATTCCAGCTATCTGTCGCTTATAGACTTCTCCCTTTGAATCACAACAGAATGGAGTACCCGAAAAGTGGCTGTCCCTAAATCTGCAATGTCTCCTTGCAGTGTTTGCGCTTGTCCGGTGCATCACTTGTGCTGGAACGAGCTTTCCAGTATGGCTTGAGCTCACAACGGTAGGTTGCTCGCTTCAAGTGTAGCATTCAATGCTTAGGTTCTGCAGTAGCATGTGCGCAGAAAAATATTTTGAGAGCATGGGGCTGAACTGAAAGTAATGTTGCTTCGCGACGGCACAATAACATCCGAAAATGACATCCAAGAACACGACTATCAGTGCTTCTTGCGCGTTTAATGACCATCATTAACCGCACAACCAGCATATAATGGTCACAAGGTAGTCATTTCAATTATTTAATACGATTTCCGGTTTGTGAACATTTGAAGATGAATGTACTATTACCCGAAAAAAGATAGAGTCTATATTTGCATCTGAAGTAATGTACTTCGTCAACATTGTGCGAGGGGGTACAGGTTTCCTCTACATGACCAACAATAAGCCCGCCACTTTGTACAAATAAATGGACAGGAGGGTTACATCATTCATTGGTAAATATATTAATACGTAGTACAATTAATAGTATATTACGACCATTAATTGTAGTAAAATTAAATTTTACTCTTTTAGTAATACATGTAGTATAGTGTAGTATACTACTTCAGTAGCTGTCAAACGGACTGAACGGAGATGCCTGCCGAACTTACTTAAGTCGGACGATCCATTGACTATATCTCCCGCAAAATTCGGCGATCTCGCTTTCTTATCCATAGAATAGCAGGTACTGTTTGTGGTTATTATACCGTTCTGCAAATAGTCTTCTGCGTATGACAAAAAAGGTTTTTTGTACTACTGTACAATTAATACTATGAAGTAGTAGCATGATTTACACTATGTATCAAAATCCCGTGTTCTAATCTGCTTCTACAATGGCGGGAAGACGAATCCGGACTTGGAAGGCACGAATCCGTCCGCTTCTTCACGTAGAAAAGTCACCAGTTCTGTTCGTCGTTCTGCTGTTTGGCGACCTACGAGCTCAATGTCAACTGCACAAACCCACTGCACCACATCAACATGACGATTCACCATGGCCTTTTCAAGTCCTTCTGTAGATACCAAGCTTGTTTCTGCCATGGGTACACTTTTTAACACTGCTACAGTCGATTCGGTCTCTTGGACCATCATCTGAGGCGCAACAACACGTTGAAGCCATCGCAAGACAGTAAGTTGACCGAATTCAGCAGCTTCGTCCGCCAAAATCCCCACCATCGTCGTCTTTCGACAACTGTCTGGTACCTTCCTGAAAAAGGTGAATTTCTCGTGTAGCCATGTTAGAATGCCACTCTGTCCATAACGTGCAGCAGCAATGAGCGCCTCGTTCCAAATCGCCAATCTCCCTAGCTTCGCATGTAGCTCAGACGCTGGTACTTTCAGGAAAATCTCACAATTCCCACAGATCCACGTTACAACATCCAGATGACCCATCGCACACGCTACTTGAAGGGCATAGACAACACCATGTTGACGGAAACGCTCTTCCGTTCGTACAGGCTGAAACTTGAGAAAGACGTACGTTAAGTACGCGAATTGACGGTACTTGACGCCCCACTCCACAATGGACGAATCGCCCATAAGCGTCGAACTGTGTGCTTGAAACCATTGAAGAGCATCTCCAGACTTGGTATACTGCATAATCGCTGTAAAGGTCTGCTGTGTGAACAACTGGGGGTGTTTCACACTGTAAAGTTGTTTCAGCACGTTCAGCTCTCCACGTTGTGCTGCCCAAAGCGGCATCCAATCAAGATTTAATGACGCTTCGGGGTCGTATTGTGTCGCAAGACGAACAAACTTAGTCTGCCAATAAGGACTCGTCTTGCCTGGAAGTGCCCAAGCGAAAGGATCAAACCCAGCTCGTTTCTCTTCAGTAGGTGATCGAACTCCAGTGACGCGGGAAACGCCCTCCGTGTCATTCATCGTGGTAAGAACCGCAGCAGTTGGTGGCTCGAAAGGGTTATTCCCACCGTTTGTCTCCTTAATTTTACCTCCAGCAAGATCAAAAATGTGGATTGACTCATCGTCGACACATCCGCGACTTGCAATGGACCGTAAAACAATTTCTCGCTCTTTGATAGACAGAGAAAGAGTCGGGGAAGCGAGTTTATGCTCCAATAACCACTCAATCATGACGAAATGACCCAGGGAAGCACAACGGTACAGTGTGCTGCCATCCACGATGGTGATTGGTCGAGTCGTTTCCACTGACGTGAGGTTATCGTACGATGATCGACGTTTGTTTTCCACTAGTGATAAATCTGGTAGTATAAACTCAATGGCGTTAGAAGTAGAAGCGCGATCTCGACGTTCTCGGTTCAGTTTCACTTCTTTCAGTTCACTACAAGGACTATCGGAATGCTCTGCAATCCACTTGGCCATGTCGACATTTCCCGTACAAGCCGACGCAATCAGCACTTGAGGTGACCACAAGCCAAGTTGTTCCACTACAAAAGCCAGTAGAGCCAAGTTCCCACTTGCTGCTGCCTTCTCAGCTGCAGTAGAAGACAAAGCGTACCGGTTTTCAACAGTAATACGTTCTGTAATATACTTCACAAGCTCGAGATGGCCCGAACCAACCGCAGCTTCAAGCGTTCGCAGATCTAACGGCATCCTCATCTCCTTGTGTAAGTATTGGAGTGTTTTAATGTTGCCATGAGCTGCAACACTTGGTAGAAAGGCAGGCGAACACGAGAAACGAGGGAAACGAGGCGCTAACCAACGCAGAACGTCCACATGGCCATTCGTTGCTGCTAAATCCAACACAAGGGAACGACATCCATCCCCACTTCGATTCGAATGTAGCCATTTCACCACCTCCAAATGGCCATTCCCAGCTGCACTACACATCCCCACAGCAGTCCCTCCTTCTCGTCGATTCTCATGCAGAAACGTGACGACTTGCAAGTGTCCAGAACCGTCTTTCTCGGTCCATTTCAAGCCAAAAGTGGCCAATCAAACGCCTTTTCCCCTGCATTTCCTCAGTGTTTGAATCGTGAAGAAACAAACTTGGTCTATTTAGGACGATCACAGTACAGTAGCTTTGGATGACGCAATCACCTTTATGAGCGTCAAAGTGCACCATCAAGTCCGTCGGTCGTGCTGGTCGTGGAAAAGCTCTTCTCGCTGTTAGTACCGTCAATTCTTAAGCATTGACGTCACCACATAGTTTGCCGACATCATATCGTCCACTCGCACATTGTCACGCCAGTTGCTTGCGTCAATTCTGCCTCGTTCGCTCGAAAACTGCATCAAGTCGTCGGTAGCTCAAGTCGCGGTGATTTGTAGCGTCGACTGACTGTAATTTGCCTTCTCAAGCTCCCTCAAAGCTCCCCTCGGACTCAAAATGACAAGTGAAAGTGCTTTCATTCACCAGCAGAACGGCAGCTTCTGGCACCTTCTCTGGGCAGCAGGACACAACAAAAACCATTCCACGACGGTCGCACGACTGGGACGCCACTTCAAAAGCCTGTAGCGTCACTCCCCGAGCCTCTCGCAGTGTAAAACTTGCATGGATGGAAACCTTGGCGTGTCTTCTTTTTGACGCGATTCGTGACTGGCGCTGGACCTTCAGCTGCCAACCGTACGGACGTCGTTTCTTCGCTCGCCGCCGCGTCTTTGTCGGAATGTCGAATGGTTCCGAAAATGACTTTCAGGGAGAAAGTGTACCAAAGTTTTGGTACCTTTTCAGCAGCTGTCGAACCTGCATCTTTCAATATTTTGCTGCAGCTGTCAAACCTGCATCTTTCAATATTTTGCTGCAGCTGCCGAACCTGCAATATTACATATTGAAGCGACGCAGACGGACTACTCACTTTTGCCTTATCGGACAAGCGCAAAAACGAGCGACAACTCTCGCAAGATGAGCGTACCAAGTACACCAGCCAATTTACTGGCAACTATTCTCCGGCCGGCGAGCGAGGACTTCTGACAGGCGTCCGCTCGTCGAAAGTTTGCAGTTAAGAGGTGTCAACTTCACTCAGTACTTTGTTCAGCTCCGAAGCTCGTGTAAAGTTATGGAAGTCACGATTCCCACAACTCTCGCTTGCGTTGAAGAAATTGCTTGATCCGAACAGGGGTTCCAGGCTACGCAGTAACCGGTAACGCTCATGGCTCTGGAACATGAGCTTACACCCCTCGTCGTACTGGCGCAAGCGCATACGACCCACGCCGCCTACTGTGCGCACGTCCTCCGCAACCACGTGACAGCGCGATAGCAAACCAGCTCGTCGCCTTGTGGCTCACGCACCGAGTCCAGCGCTGCCATCGTCGCGTCGCGATAGTAAACCAGCTCGTCGCGTCACGCAGGTGTGTCATGGTGTGTGTGACCGCGAGTCTGCAGGGTCTTGATATTCACCTGTTACCCCACACGTCGTACTGGCGCAAGCGCATAAGATCCGCGCCGCCTACTGTGCGCTCGTCCTCCGCAGCCACGTGACAACGCGATAGTAAACCAGCTCGTCGCCTTTGTGACCCACGCACCGAGTCTAGCGCTATCATCGTCGCGTCGCGATAGTAAACCAGCTCATCGCCTTGTGACCCACGCACCGAGTCTAGCGCTGTCATCGTCACGTCACGAAGGTGTGTCATGGTGTGTGTGACCGCGAGTTTGCAGAGCCTTAACAGTCACCTGTCACTGCTTCACGTCCTGTACTCTCCACCGTTGAGATCGTGCACGACTGTACACGACGATGACCACGTCCGGGTCCTGAAACGCCACGGCTGTCGGCTCTTTGGTGCGGCAGTCGACGAGCAGTGTGTAGTCTTTCTTGCCACACGAAGAGATGAACTGATCCATGATACCACACGACAAGTTGCAGTACTCTTGCTCGGCCGCCTGGCACAGCAATGCCTTCTGGATGGCAGACACACGCTTGAGCTCGAACAAACTCTCCAGGAACGTAGCATAGCCCACTTCAAGGGATGCTGAGCTGCACGCCGCTACTGATCGGCATTGTGCTCACGCTGACTGCGTGAATGCCACAGGCTCCTTGCGTTTCAGGTGCTTGAGGTACTCGGGTGTCATGTCCTTGCCCCATTACGGCAGCGTCTTGTCAAGCTTCTCCGGTGTTGTCAGCCGGGAACTCGAGTACTTGGCCGGCGAAGCTCTTGGTCACCGATGTTTGGTCGTGGCTGCCGACTGGACCGGTGCGCATATACCCACCACCACCGGCATCTTGTCCAACTCCAGCGGATTCACAGTCATGCTCACCCAAACAATATCAGGAGCTCGCTAGTTTACGTCGAGCGCGCTAGCAGCCACATTGAAGATCGCATGGGTCTCGGTGGTGCCTTCACTGGTGCAGCATACGACAGCAAGGAAACCTCGTCGAGTAACTGAAGAAGTTGCAACTTTTGGCCACACAGTACGCTGCGTGAAGTTCACCTCGGGTGCTGCTGTGGAGGATCAGCCGGGGGTTAGCTGAAGATTCTATGCTGTTGTTGATAGCTCGTCGACTCCATGCAAAGTCACACGTGGATGAAGCGGAGGTACAGATTTGGACTGCACAGGACACGTCTCATGAACCGAGATGGAGCTAACAGCATAGCACCACCCAGCTCTTTATCCATGGACTGGGGTATGTGGCTCCATCTTTGACAGGATGTTGGTCACTACAAAGAGTGACTGCCATAGAAATAGACAAGTTCCAGGATGACGTGGGATGTTGTGGTGACTTGTGATGGCGAAGTGCTGGGTTGCAGTCGCCCGACCGTCGTCAAGAGCTGAGGATGTTGGACAGCAAACGTGATCAACGCACTTGCACTTGAAGTAGATTGGGGACTCGGACTGATTAACGCTGTCAAAGTCGAAACTGTCTTGGATCTTGCTGACATCTTGCTGTGGCTACGACTGTTGAACGACTGTGCAGTCAAAGGGTTAGAGTCGGGGCGCGTTCAAATGTAGCCATCTTAGTCACTCGTACCTATTCGAGTGTGGTACGGTAGAGGGTAGCCATGTAGCCGGTCCCCGATATAGTAGTGTGGTTTACACAACATGGACTGCTTTGTGTCATCTCACAGTCAGCAGCAAGCGACTGCGGTGGGAGATGCGGGCAGCATTTCGGGCTGTTACTTGTGCAGGCCGATGCCAATTCGAGAGTGAGGCAGATCTCGACGAGGGCGGAGGAGCTCGAGCGCAGGAATGACTGGCAGGCCACGCACGACGTCCACCCGTCAGTCTCCCATCCGAACCGGTCCCGCGGTTCGGCCGGTCCGGTTAACTTTCGAGTAGTGCAAATACGTAGTAAGAGAATGGCTACCGGTGTAATACCGGTAATACCGGTAGCCGGCGGTATTATACTTTCTTTTGCGTAATCCCATCACGACTACTATATGTACACGGAGTGGTAAAGTAACAGCAGACGCATGTATTTGGAACGGTAGGAATATAAGAAATGAAGGATGAGGTGTAGCAATGTTCTCGTACGCTAATTGCAGTTCAGCACGCGCTTTTTGTCCCTAGATTTCAGTGGGAAGCTTGACGATCAGCTCCTTCTTTTGCTACAACTGACTTCAATGTGCGTGAGGCGTGACCCCAACCAACGCCAGCACTTCCTCATCGTATTAATACCTTTCGAATCTGCAAATAACCTTCTGCTTATGACAAAAAAGAGGGTTTTTTGTACTACAATTAATGCTCTGAAGTAGCATGATTTACACTATGTATCAAAAATCCCGTGTTCTAATCTGCTTCTACAATGGCGGGAAGACGAATCCGGACTTGGAAGGCAC
>JAIKVB010001615.1:0-11817 GCA_024679045.1 Phytophthora brassicae
ATGATTTCCTAGTTCTGTATACAAATATCTAATGAAATGTGATCGTTTCAGATCTCTTCGCCTTCCTCAGGCGAGTCGTTATGTCCTTTCGTCGAGTCGTTTCGGGCGTGAACAGTCGAATCTGCCCTAATCGGGCAACTTGGGACTTCAGTAGGGTGTTCTTGTTCCCTCAACGAGCAACCCGACTCTTTGGACCAGATCTCGTCGACGACTGGACTACCAACATTCCGGTCGTCGATCGTCCCGGTCGTCTTAAGTGCGGTGTGTACGCGCCAGTTGGGCCAGTCCTTGTTGTAGCCTAGTATAGGATGGCCTAGTTGAGGTTCCGACCGAATCTCGCGTTCACTACACCACAGAATGCTGAAGTCAATAATTGTATCTCTGAGCATTCGGTCCCTTGCTACCATTCCTATGAGATTTTCCAACTTCTCAAAGCTCTCCCCGCTTTCCAGGCGAAACACCGAGGCAAAGTTCGCTTTGTTAAGAACTTGGCCACATTTTTTCTCCAACGCCTAGTGCTTTTCACCAGCCGTATCAGGGGTAAGATCCTCGGAGTCGGTTTAATACGTGGAAAAGACCCGGTGTGGCCGAAATGCTCTTCCAATCAGTAGAGAACAGCCACTCAATGTCGGCTCACCAGTGATCACACTTCCTTTGAACACTGTAGAACTCTTACATACGCTTGACAGCGCGACTACATAGCCATATTCACCAAATGCACAGTTATATATCAGTAACATTGTAAGCAACACCAGCATAGCAACACGACAAGCAACACGAAGTTACCGCAAAACACTGGAAGTAACATAAATGCAACACATACCTAAAAAAAATAGGTGTTTCGGGGAAGAGGAAGGCGACGATCTCGTCCGGCGTATGCCCCGCGTCCACCACGGAGACAACAGATGCAAATTACGTGACTGGTGACCGCTTCTTTTTTCAAC
This sequence comes from Phytophthora brassicae, assembly GCA_024679045.1. Lineage (NCBI taxonomy): Eukaryota > Oomycota > Peronosporomycetes > Peronosporales > Peronosporaceae > Phytophthora > Phytophthora brassicae. The sequence goes on from JAIKVB010001615.1 coordinate 945, forward strand.
TTGCAAAACAGCGTCCAGCTTAGTGATGAGACGTTTGGGAATCACGAAGTTGTAGTCAAACGCACCGCGCTGAGCTTGAATACGCTGGTAGCGAGCAGTACGCGCCTCAAAGAAGTCATCCGTCAAAATATAACTGGATAGCTCATAAGCATATCACTGACATGGCTGTTATCCGTAGTATTGCGCGCCCACTCGAGCACTCGAGCTAGCACTGGGACTTGCTTGTCCGGTAAGGTAACCACTGCCAAGTTTCGCGTTGTCCTGTCGGGCTTCACTCGGTTTTGCGAGAGTTTCTTGCGCTGATTTTGTCCGGGTTTTGGTTGGGGAAGTTTCAGGACTTCGATCAAACCACGTTTAGCACCGGTATTTATCGCACTCTTGAAATCCTTGGGCGAATCCACCGCCTTCGAAAAGATAACCTTGGGCTTGGATGGAGCCGTCATTATCGAGCCTTGATCGCTTAACCGCCCCCAACACTGTGCCAATGTTTGGGCGACAGGGTCAGTATTGTTTTTCATGATGCCCACATCATTCTCTGCACACTGGTCTTGCGAGTTGACATCGGCAACCATGTTGTCCTACAACATATCTCCAGTCCGAGGAGCCGCACTTGGTGGCTCTGATGTGGAAATACTAAGCACACGCTCACTTTCCTCCAACTTGCGAATCATGATAATGCTGTCAAAGAAATCAGCAGGAGCTAGATCAAAAGTCATATCGGACTCGAGATCATCCCCAAGACTGCCTTATTCGTCTGATTCCGAGCTTTCATACAGGAGCTAGATCAAAGTCATATCGGACTCGAGATCATCCCCAAGACTGCCTTATTCGTCTGATTCCGAGCTTTCATCAGGCATCGATGTTGCGTCCGATGATGAAGCCCCCGCTTCGTTCATTCCGCGTAGTACATTTTGATAACACGACCGCAACGCTGTGTAGAAACCTGTGTAACCCTGCTAGATGCTCCATAACAGGTTTAAAATCAATTTTTGTGTAGCAGTACTTCTCTTCTGATGACAGCACTACAGCATTTCCGTGTTCGCGCCTCCGCATCTTCACGTACATTACTCGTCGGTTAGGTGACGTCGTCGTCGAGGCTTGTGTTCGCCTTCATGACGCTGGGTTGCTTAGAATGTTGCACCTTGCGTTGTACCAGACTCGCGTGTTGCACCTTACGTTGTTACATCTTCAGCGTATTCACCTTCATCATCATTTACAAGCTGGGTCAAGCCGTCTTGCGGGAATAACTCACCACGTTCTCTCATCCTCGCCTGCACAGCACGCAGCGATGTTACTCCACGTTAAACACAAGCTCCAACGTTGACATCGATTCCATACTCCATCGCCGAGGGATTGACGAAAAAGGGAGACACTCGAATCGATAAACACGCTCTGCAATGTACATTAAATGTCGGCGTGGAAGTACGTAGCTGCAGTTGAAGATGCAGGAACAGGACCACTCGAAGTCTTTGCACCGAAACGTTTGTCCGCAATTTTGTACATTCCACTCTCCAGCGTCAGAGCCACGCATAATACAGGTAGTGCCCGCCGAGGACAACATATAGACGTCCCATTCACTCCGAACTCGTGCCAGAATGTAGTCACTCAAATTCTTGGCCACTAGTTAATCAGGACCCGGTACCAGTTCTGGGTGATGCGATGCCTTCGAGTGCTTACATGTTTCAGTGACTAGCTGCTGGGTATGGTTGTTTGGTGCGCAAGACGTCCCCTTATTGTGGTATCAAGTCCTGGCCTTTTTCAGAAGAAGCTTCCCTTGATTCCAATTCGTCTCTATCCGATTTGTCGTCGTATTGCCGGCGGTGAAGAATTCCCCCCTCGCATGGTTTGCCCACATCGATGCGCATGGTTTCCAATTTGCCTCAAATACTCGAGCAGCTCAGGGCATTCGTTTTCGCACGAACTTGTGAATGCAGCGAGCACAGAATCAAACGTCGACTTCGTAATACTAGAAAGAAAAAAAGCACAACAGCAACGTTATTAGCAACATTATCAGCAACATGTTAAGCACCACAACCAGCAACACTTATGCAAAACATACCAGTAGATCAACTTCGCGAATGTAACTTCCATCTCTTCGCATTCTGTCATCATCAAATTAAACTTTGCTCTTTTCTTAGCTTACGCCAAATACTTCAGCGCGTGAAACTGACAGAGAAGCACTTTAGCGTCCAGAAATGCCTTTTCGAGAACCTTCCACTCTACGAAATCATTGTCGATCACAATTGTCTTGATGTTCTCCACGTTGGGTTTCGGTTTTTGATGAATTCAATTATGAGATCCATGGTTCGAGATTTCTGGTCCAGTGCAAGAAAATCAACATCGGGGACTTCTCTACCAGTATCAGACGTAACTACTAGACTTCGTGCAACACAAAATATTGGTGGAAAGTGTTAGGACACACAATAGTACGTAGACATAGCATAAAACGCACCGAGATGATACCCAAGGCTGTTGATTCCATGCGTCCAGTCCATTACGAGGGTGTCTCCGCACTTCACAAAGTATTGCGAGTGATTAAATTATTTTTAGTTTACATTTTACTTTTCGAGTAAAATGTAAACTAAAAAAACGAGGTCTGACGCAGCTGACGCCGATCTGGTCTTGTACGAGAAAGACATCATTACCGAGGTTTTTGCTTGCAACCCACCCAGAAGCAACTTTGTTCTCTCGAGCGTGCTGCTGCTCAATACTGGCTGAAGGACATTTCTCGTTTGTTTTGGACTGAGAATCATATATGTTATCGAAATGGAAATAATAGAAAAAAACATGTTGAAACATGAGAAAAGCAAAAAATATAAAGAGAAACTCAACATGCAGCATCCAGAGCAACCCTGCAGCCAAAAGCACCCACCGAGCTTGCCCGACAGGTATCGATTGATGTCCGCAGTTCTTGTATTCACTTCAGCCAGGAGGCCAAGCTCCTCGCGGACCTGACGCGACAGCAGCATGGACTTTGCACCCCTGTAGGAATCGTAGATGATCTTGTTCGTCTTGTGATTGTGCTTTGAAATCTGCATCAAAGTAATACGTTAATCGGCAACCGGTTGATTGCGTTAGGTGGCTGGACTCACCTCCGTCCCCGGATCGACGTAGGCCTTCCACGTTGCCTGGTCCTCTGAAATCACCTCTTACAAGCGTACAAAAAAACCGGCTTCACAACCAGTGAAGCGGCAATCTTTATCTCGGCGACCTTCATCTCGCGAAGTCTGCGAAGATCCGTGCGTGCACCAGATACGCTTGTAACAATACGCTAAGAACGGTGGGATTTGATGTGCATTGGGTCGACTAAAACAACACAATGTACACAACAATTCAACCTACCGTATCGTCTTAGAGCTAGGCGTCACCAGAGAAGCACAAATGGCAAATCCTAAAGATAGACGTATGGTTGCAAATCACACTTTTAGTAAATCAAGACAATGTTTTATTATTCATTATCGCTGTCACTACCAGAACCGATATCGTCGTCCGACTCGACTTCATCACCAACCAGCGCAACTCTCCAGCTCCGCTACAATATTGTTCTCGATCTCCTGAAAGTTGACAGCCTCATACACCGCACACGTGTCGGTTAATATACCAACCTTCTGGAAACCACTACAGATCGTTTGCCGCGATAACTCGGACCAGCACTTCGCCACCCAGTGTGTAATGTCAGTACGACTGGGTGGCTTCAACTTAAATGTAGCTTCGGCATATTTCTCGAGCAGTCTAGTCACCTCGATGTCGGCCTCAACTTGAGTCAAGTAATTACTTGCCGAAAGAATTTTTGACTGCAGCTTTAAACGTTTTTGTTCCCGACGAAAAGCCCCTGCCTGGTACTCCATAAGCTGATCGCGTAATTGTTCGATCCAAAGCGCGCGAAGCCTGGATTTTATTGGCTTATTCCACGCTACATCTGCCAACCGGCAGATGTACGTGTAGCGTGGCGGGATTTTAAAGGATCATATTGATTGATGACGCATATGCGATGACTTCAGGGGTCCAGTGCTCACTGAAGTCGTCCCATAAAAGCAATACATTCTCATCACGGGTGGCACGATCTGCAAAGTGAAACTCAAGAAATTTTAGCGATAGTTGAGCATTCCACCACGCACACTTGTTACCGTAAAGCTCGCAATCCGTTTGACTTTGCAAAGCCTTAATTTCTCGTTTCTACACAGTTGCACCAAAGCCATGACGCAGGTCGTCATTCTCCTTCTGCTTTTCTTTTGTCTGTGCGGGGGTGCTCTTGAATAGAAGAAATGTTGGGTCCTTATTTCCCTCCCAATCAGCTAAAAGCATGGCTGTTGCTCTTGCTTTCTCTTTATTGGCACACTTACCCACACAGTTTTTACACCACGCTCCGAAATGGTCTGCTTCGGCAACAACTAAAAAAACACAGCTACGCAGTTTAGATGTTAATACCACATCATAAGAAAATATAATAAAATAAAATATACCCGTATAATCTGCATTGTACACGTCAACACAGTGTTTTTCCACAATTGTCTGCCCTCGCAAGTGACGACTGCGCATCAAGTTCACAGTCAGCGTCTTCCGGCAACGGACGGCGCCTTTTGGCGTGAGACACGATCACCTCACGTGAATCCCGACATAGCTGCGGAGTGACGCCCGTGGATCAAGCTGACCAAGTTGCGTGGACTGTGCGACGGACTGGCATAAGCACGCGTTGGGCGGCACCGTGGTGCTGTTACCAATGCTGTGCAAATGCTGCCAACTACACAACGGAGGAGTCTGCGGACTCTGGGGATGGCAGCGCTGAAGGAGCGCTGGTGAAACCCGTTACGTGGTCGAATGGTCATATTGCGGGAAGGGACGGCAGGAGCCCACCCGCGAATGCACGTAAACTCCTGCATCATTTACTGGCACCAATGGCCTAGAGGAATCGGGCATTAGACAGCACTAGGCTTAGCTTACAAGATGTTAATGTACCTCACTTCCAACTCAACTCATCCCGACGAAGCGAATTTATCCAGAGCACAAGCTCGGCTTCTGCGTCCTTGGACAGAACGGTAGCGTCTCCTAATTTACTTAGATTACGATGGCTCCCTCGCCCATTATCACAAGCCTCTTGAATTGTGCGTTTTTGTCCTGCCCACTTGTTTAGCTGCTTCTTTTTAGCTCTTCGCTCGCTCCCAGACAACGTACCGTAAAAATACGCTATTGTTTCATCAAGACTGTAGCCATCTTCCCAGTAGTTAAGCACGTTCTGCTTGTGCGAATACTCCACAGCGATGCGCTGGTACGTTTTGCGCTTCTTCCCTGGGCCGTTAATACGTGGCCGTACCATTTCAGCGCTGGGCTTACGCGTTATGGAAATGAAAGCCTTCTTTTACCAATGCTGGTAGGTAAAATTGGTGGTGGCTGGATAGGCAGTAATGTGCCATCTTCTCCCAAAATACAAGTCTGTCATTGGCTACTTCCTTACTGGCCCTTAGCACTAAGCGACGCCTAGCACTAAGACGATACGGTATAAATAAAACAACCATGAAGCACAAAACCATCTTACCAGTTGTGCTTCGTCGCGTTTTCGGAGATCCGACCACGAAAACGCAGGAAATGCTTCTCTTCATAGCTGCGTCAAACGGCCTCAAACTCGTCCCAGGTTTTGAATGTTTTCGGTGGCAGCTCCGGTACAAAGTTGTCAATTGAGTTGTGGGCCTTCTTCACCTTCTCGCGGGATTTCCGGGTCTTAGATCGACGAGTCGGTTTGTGGCTCGGTTGTTGCGGATAGATTGGGTTCGTCGCTCGTTCGTATTTGGTATCTCTGCAATCGTCGGTGTCCGTGCTGGCCTCATCATCTTCAGTGTGGTATTGTAGTACACAGAAATTCGTCAGTTATGGATTCCTAGTTAGCACATACAACAATCGCCGAGATAAGTCGGCGGTCGTAGCCTGCGCTGAGTTGACCCAGCGACAGTGGTGGTCTTGCTTGCGCTGAGACCAGGCACCCAAGCCAGTCAAATCTTCGGAGGTCAGCTGAGCTTGCTGCCTCCTGTCTTCTATAAATTAATCATGTGCCCTCCACGAAAGGATGAACGATGGCGTGTTAGCGCTTTTACAGGTCACCGAGAGCAAAGGCTCTCGGCTAGAAGTAGCAGTACCCGGGCTGTCCGGTGTACTGACCCGCCGAGTTGGACGGGGTTTGTCGAGTGGCACAAAGCGAGAAACCCATCCCCGGGCCGACTTATCTTCTTGGCGCTACCAGTTAATACTCTACAAGCTATGTCTCTCGAGTATCAACGGCAGACATAATCCAGCCCACGCAGGGACTTACCGAAATAGTGTACGTTGTTCTTGAACAGGAGATTCTGCTCTGTTTGTTTTACCCGAAAGCCACAAAAATCTATCTAGTTTTTCCTATGTCCTATACTAATATCTAATGAAAAGGAGTGGTTTCATCCGCCCCTTCAACTACCAATATCTAAAGCTCCTACTGCTTACGCTGACTTCCTTTAATCATTTCGTCGCTCTCTATGATCGACTTGTTTATAACCGTCGAGTCCATTCCAGCTGACTTCGATCCGCCGAGTCCGAGCGGACTCTATCCCGCTGAGTTCGTATAGCCGACTTCTGAATCGCTGAATTCTTCTTACTTGATCCGAACCCGCAGAGTTCTAGTCAGCTGACTTCGACTTCCAGGAGTACAGTTGTCCGCTTCTGTTACACGAAGTATCATAATCCGACCCATTTGTTGCAGGTCAGGTGCTGGTACACTATTTTGACGAGCACTACACCATATCAGTATCGTCATCTGTCCGTTTACGCTTCTGTTTTTGCTCCGATTGTGTGGTGCGCGCCACGACTGACTTGGTATGATCATCACCAGTTTTTCAAGCAATTGAGTAACACAAGCAACAACACAGTTGACAACATACTAAGCAACTTGTTGACAACATATTAGGCAGCAATAGAAACACAATCAGCAAGAAAAGCAAACTCACCTGCAGCTCGATCCTCATTCAGCCTGGCACCATTTCCAGCAACAGAAGCGTCTTTTCCGTCGCGCTGATTACCACCGACACTATACGCACCATCATCTCCAGCATCAGCCCTGATCTCGGCTTCATCACGTTGGCCACTCGCGCCGGCATCTATAGCGGAAATTGCAAACCTTGCATCTCCACCTCCATCACCAGCGCCGGCAACAGCAGTAAGCCGTATCCCCAACTCCTAATCCTGTAGTAGCAACAGAAGCACTCGCTGCATCTCCAACCCCGTCGTCAGAGACGACAGCAACCGCATCTCCATCGCCATATCCAACTCCAGCAGCTATGCCGTCATCGGGGTCTTCTTCCAGCATATAGTCTTCGTCGTCATCGCAGTCATTTATGAAGCCGCCGCCTGCCCGAATGTAGTCTGCATGCACGAGCTTCCTCAGTGAAGCCCGACGTGACGTAGCTAAAATCAATACTAACCAACGCGTTAGTTGCGATGCCTAGAATATCGTTTATCCGGTTCGTACGTGGGTCTGCTGCTGCTGCATGGTCCACCGACGTCGACCCCACTGTCTTCGGCGTCGCCTTCTTGGTCATCTTACTCTCTCTCGCGCTGGTCTTCTTTAGAGCACCGCCGTCTGCCCGCTCTCCACCGTTGCGCAAAAAAATGAAAGAAGTGGGGGGGTCGAACTTAATCGAAGATCTCGCAAAAAAATTAGAAGTTCAAATGTGATATTTCGCTGTAAGGAAAATGGGAGTAGATTACCCAGCAACACTAAAGGCTTCCTGTGTTGCTCTGAGCGAGCTGTCGTGTTGTCGTTCTAATGTTGTAGTAACTACTCCCCTCTATATTAGCAGTTCTATTAATAATTCGTGTTGATTAACTACGTGAATTTCACGTAGTTAATCAGCGTGCTTGGACGCGTTTTCAAATGGCAAGAGCACCTCGTTTTATGCGGACGGACACGGGTTCGATTCCCGTCGTATCGATACTAATAGTCGTCCGTCCGCGTAATATTACAAATCATTCTGTCCTAACTAATAGTTGCCGTTGCTTCAATTGATATCAGGTATAGCAGGATAATCAATTAGTGGAGTAACAAACCTCGATTAGACATATTGTATTAGGTGGGTTTCGAGCGTAATAAAGATTGCTTAGACCGATGAGAAATCTTCGCGCTCGGGTCCGAGCCAAATGAGACTAAAACAAAAGGAATCATTGCCAAGACGCGCCAGTCTTAGGTTATTTATGCAAAACAGGTCTTGATCGATCGTTTTGTGACTCTTAAGTATCAAGCTTGGCCCATTTTGGTATCAAATATAGCAGGAGACAGGGGATATCAAGGCATAGTATACATTTGACGGGGAACCGAGTCGGTGGACACCATCTTAACACTCAACGCTACTATGGATGTCCGTCCGTAGCGAACATTACATTTCGGCGAAATTTCGCCGGTGCGCGCTCATTGGCTGCCGAGCGCAGCGAAGGTTGTCCTCGATTGGCAGAAAAGCAATACTGAAGGCGGCCATTGGTCAAAATATATTATTGGTCAAAATTGAAATACATTGCTTGGTTAGAATTACGAGCGCCGTAGGAATGGCTTCAAAAATAAAGGTTTTTCATTGGCTAGAAACGTTTCTGTTACTTTTGGTTAAACGTACTTCTTAAGGCTACTAAGAACAATTATTGATATTAGTTATTGAAGAGTACATGTATTAGCCCCCCGCCCATTCTGCGCGTGGGTACTTCTTTGCCCTATCCATTGACCACAAATTGCGGTTGACGCTGACCGTGATGGGTTCTCTGGTCCACTCGACCGTGCCAATTTAAATGCACAATAGGATTTCACACGAAAACCACAGTACTATCTGGCCGCAAAACCTTGACGCAATCGACTGTACCATTTTGCAACGAATACCTCTCCGGGTCGCATGAACTGTGACTGTAGGAAAGTGATCGGTGTTTATCGGATAGAAAAGCGTACCCAGATAGTGCGCATACATCCACATCGATTACAAGTCCATGCGGGACTCAGTGTTTTGAGGATGGTATGAGTGGTATACGGTGTAGCGTACTGTGTTATCCTATCAATATCGATCTTCCCACGGCTACAGTAGCTCTATGTATTTTTCAGTATGAACACGGAATGTGGTCTGTGCAGCCCTTCAATTTTTATGATGCAAGGACGGCTTTGTTAACGCAGAAAAGCAAAGCCAAAAGTCTGACACATTACAACATTGTAACCAAAACGTTATTTGTCGTGGACCGCGAGTTTCCTGGCATAAATACGGTCACCAAAGGAATGGACCGCTAAGCAAACGTGGGAACTGATCGTGCTTCGTCATAAAAAAGAAGCTTTGTCTTCAAATGAATTGAATCGTTGCGTTAAATAATGACTGTTTAACGAGTGACGGAGAGGTATTAAAAGATGATCGGGGTTTTACTTGGCTATATGAGATGTTTAACAGTCGCATCGTATTAAGGTTCGCGTGTATACTGAATAGTGCTGGGATTTGTATTGCTCTGGAGGTGGGGGGGGGCGTGTGACATGGTATCCAGTACGTCGTGCTTGATACGAGCCCATTCGGAATCATACATACGATACGTCCACGAGTCCACATTCAATCTAAGCCACCAACAACATCAACTGATGTTGTTATATGCAGTGTGCTTAGACTATGCGTGACGCGCCCGCGACACGTTCGTTTCGTGTTGTAGCGAAAGAACGGCGCAAAGCGGAATCGAACTCGGAGCCAGCTCTTGGAGGCAGTGCGACTGAACGCGTCCGACCCCTATTGATCCTGAGGAACCTTCTGCAAAGTGAAAGCGCAAGAAACGGCGAGCGCATGCGCAACCTAACTTGGACAACGCATTTGGAGCACTAGCCGTATCCGAATCACATGCGGCGATTCCGGCACCCATCGTGGTCAACTCTCAACAGGCTACTGTTCACGAAGAGGGAAATTTGGAAGTAGGCAATCCAACGGGGCCTCGCTTTGCTAATAATGCCGATGGCCAACATCTCCGAACGAGCTGCGTCTGTGATTTGACAACTTCTATTACGCATGCGGCTGAGTGAGCACGACACCACACAGGTATGATGCAGATGCCCAGAATCATTCGTATCCCAAAACGAACAACTCTTACACTCAGTGTGTAGACTAAATTCGTTTAACGCTTCTGGTTAGAATTGTGTACGTAGTCGTAAGGGTTGCTCGACAACGTAACTTGACACATGCTGAACTAAAAGACATGGTCGAGGTGGTTATTGCATACCGGGTTGCTGAATACGCTCAAGGGCAGTCAGCAGGGGTCGAAGAATGCGAGTTTAGCGAAAACGCTTACACGCGCTTACAACCAAGCTCTTTAGAGTTAAAAGAGTTACAGTCAAACGATGCGGGGGCACGTGTGCCTGCTCCCAAGCCCCATAGTGTAGTCGATCGACAACAGGCAATACGTGTCGGGCTCTCGCCAGGAAGAGCGAGTTGCATTACGTGATCAAAATACAGGACAGTACCAACGCGCTCGAAGAACGTATACTTCGGATCCCTGTAAATGTCGCACTAATTTATGTCGCCTTGCTTTTCGTAAAACCCGCCGCAGCGCAGCGGAGGCGGTCTACAAAACGTAGCACGGGCGGTCGACTCCTAGCGTGTCCACATCAGAGTCGAAGCCCATAACTACGACCGATTGTGAAAATGATTAAGCACACGAGTCGATCAGTACCAAAAAGCAAGAGTACATCAAGAATAGTACTCTCATCTATCGAATACAGCAAACATCATCAAATTTTAGCATTTAAAGGTGGCTATATATCTCAATCACTTATGACGGGTTGTACATACAAATGCCGCCGTTCAATACTAACCGTTTGAATTTTCAGCTCTTTCAGTTTTGCAAAGAATACCCG
>JAIKVB010001616.1:0-11805 GCA_024679045.1 Phytophthora brassicae
GTTAACAATTTTGCAATACATGGACTTTACGTGATGTACCTGGATAAAACCTGGATAGTGCCATTGATGACTCATGTAGCCATGTGGCGGAGGAGCAAGCCGACAGAGCAGAGATTTCATCACTTCGCATTTTTGAAAAGTAGCGCACACATGCTTTGTCCAGGTATATACTACCTGGATTATACCTGAACGGGTCTACAACGAAATGAGTGGCTACGAGCCCTCCGATGCGGCCTCCTAGTCTTCACTTTCATGTTTGCTCAAGTACTACACACATGCTTTGTCCAGGTAAACTCACTGGTCAAAACCTGGTTGCGTATTTTATCCGCTCGAAATAAATAACCTTCATCTGATTCTGCTCTTATAGGGAAACCCAGACAAAAACCTGGAGGTAACCTGAATGATACATGGAGAATCAGATATCTGATAAAAACAAGAAATCTGGGAAACCTGGGCGGGAAGGTCGTCCAAAAATGATTAGATTTTCAAAACAATGGAGAAATCATAGTAAATGCTATGATATACAGCACCACCATACGCTTCTCGTTTAACTGCAGCAGGTTTAATATCAGCACCACATACAAAAATCCGTTTTCTTCGAACCTGTAGCAGCATGGTTTTCCTGAAAAGGGTAAATTGCTGCTGCAGTTGGAGAAAACAGGACTGAGGTGGATGTGCTGAATCGCTAGAGGCTTTTCGAGACATTCCGCAGACGTTTCTTTGCTTTCTTCATTGTGAGGTTTTGTAACCGATTCTCTATCCGAAAACATCAATTAAGGGAAACAGAAAAGTCCGTGAGATTTCTCGTTGTGAAAGGTATTATATCGCTTAGCGATACACTTCCCATCCACTAAAATGAGTTTTCCCAAATAGAGTACCCGTTTGCACTTTTCGTTAAGCATTTCTTTTTATTTTGTACTACCAGCACAATCCTTTCGTCCAGAACTGGTCGTTCTACATGTATTTCCCATCCACTAAAATGAGTTTTCCCAAATAGAGTACCCGTTTGCACTTTTCGTTAAACATTTCTTTTTATTTTGTACTACCAGCACAATCCTTTCGTCCAGAACTGGTCGTTCTACATGTAGTGTCTCGGAACTTGAAGGATCATTTTTGTCCAAAACGGGGTGCTTGTTTTGCACAGTTGTTTAACCATTCAATATACACGACTTATATGGACAAACTACATTTTCTCTCTGCTTTATCGTCGTATGCTCTGTTACGTTGGATTCGACATCCTTCACTTTAAAAAAATTGTCTTAAAAAGTGTCTCGGAACCTGATGGTAGCGGATACCAGTAGTGGAACGCGGACATCTATTCTTAGATTCATCCAACACAGCAATTTCCGCCTTCATTCTTTTTCATGTTTTCCTAGGGTAATCGGGCGTGGCGTTACAGAGTTGAGGCACTAAAGTGAATCTCATATTCAGTATCTTATGACTTAATTTTAACATATGGCTAAACAAAGCTTTGCCGGCAGTCACAACAGCAGAGAAAGACAGACCGAAAATCCAAGAATAATAATCTCGGGTTGCCTTCCAGCCAATCACAGACTTGAAAAAAGTGCCAACTTGCAAGCTAACACGTAAATCTATTTTCATCTAAACTCCTTGAAAGAAAAGTTTTAAGCTTTCTGCGTCTTTTTCTTGCGGAATGTCTCGAGCAGTTTGGAATATGTTTGCTGCTGCAACTTGGTGTTGGCAAGTTCGTTCTCAACCTGAAGATTCATGCGCTTCTGCTGCTCGCCATTGTCCGTAACTGCTAAAGGTTCTTCCACAGTCTGAAGCTTCTGTTGTTGCTGTTTACGTCGCTTGTTTTTATTGTGTTTCGTGTGCGAGGACTCTTGATTTGCTCGCTTCGTCGCTTTACCAGTCGACTTGCCATTCACCTGCTGTGGCTTAGGTAGCATCGTGTCCATGAACGATCGGTACAGTGCCGTCATCGACGGTAAAACATGAGCTGGCGCGTCAAAGAGACTACTGGACGCTGAGCCATTGGTAGCGACAGCACTTGGTCCAGCATGCTTACGCTCGTTTACCTTCTTCCCTGACACCTGGACACCTCTAGCAGCATTGTAGATCGCACTCAGAGCCTTGGCTTCATGTTCGCTATCCTTGGTAGCATCACGCTCAGCGACTGCAGCTACATGAGCTGCCTTACGACGAAGAGCTTCCGGTGACCTCGCATCAGGGCCATCCAATCTCCACACGCCGGTATTCTGGTCAAGAAGCATAATGTCTCCTGTACCAGGGTGGAAGCCAGCACTCCAGAGTTTAATACTGAGATCCACAACACGCACACACTTGGGTACCGGTGTTAGAGGGTCGAACACAAGCACCAACGTCTTGTCGGAGTCTTTATCCACTGGTAGCCAGACAAGGAAGCGTTCAAACAGCGTCTCTTCAGCCACACCAACACCATCTGGCACCTCGTAGCGCCACCACAGCGAGAGCGTCAACAAATTCCAGACTTGCACTTGATTTTCCGTCACCAGCACCACGAAAGGCGAGCTAGCGCCAAGGAACACAATCTGACGGATTGTTTGGCCATCAGCCGACGGGATCACACGACGTAGAGAATGCGTGTTGATGTCCCAGAGCGTGAGTTTGTTACCGTAAGCCACGGCAAGCAGCGAGCCATCGCGCGCGAAACTCACAGCTGTAACGGGTTCATCACGAAAGCGTACAACAGCCTGACAGTTCCATGCGGTGCCGCCAGCCGCCAACGTCGTCTTCTCCCACACTTTAAAGTCGCCCAGCTTGTCTGCAGTCACCACACAGCCGTGTTTAGAGTCGGGCGAGAACGCCACGTCTGCTACACGCGCTTGACCATGAGGAGCATCCACTGCAGTGTTCACAAAGAACGATCCATCCACACGACGGGAGTAGAACCGCAGAGACTGCGCCTCGCCTCCATCGGTAGTGCTAGGAGCGTGAAGAGTAACGAGATCATCACCACGAGTACTGAAACGCGAGTGCGACGCAAGAAGCATCGGCAACACCTCTTTCTCTGTACGTGTAACCTGGTTACGCTCCGACAGCAAGAGCGTCTGCAGCACACGGTCAGCGAATGGCTCGTAGAACTGCAGTACACCTGCACCCGAAGACCCATTAAGCACCAGTGCCTTAGAAATCGGGTCTGTCGTCAGTTGGCGACTCGGAACTGTGGACACAGCGGAAGCTCCAGCACGAGCCAATCCACGCGCTTCCCACTCCTGCTCGCGCGTCACTGGATTGTACTGAAACAGTGAATTGTCTGCTAAACTAACAGCGAAGGCGCCGCCGTCCAAACGAGTGGCAATGACTTGAACAGACGCCGGAAGACGCGGCAGGTAAGCGCGACGACCCGACTCGAGCTGCCACGACACTAAAACGCACTCTTCACCTCCAGAAAGAAGGAACTGACCGTCGTTTGAGTACTGAACGCAGTGTAAAGCGTGCGAGTGCCAGTGCATCATGGCGTCCGAACTGTTCAGCTGTCCGTTCTTAAAGAAACGATGAATTTGTCCACATGAGTCACCAACTGAGAACTCACAAGCCGTAGGACTTAAGGCCACACAAGTCAAGTTACGTGTGTGGTAGCGTCTCTCCTTCTTAAACACACGTCCCTTGTCATCCTCTTCTGTTAACTGGTTCATCCAGATTGTTGTGATGGTTTTCCCTGCAATAGCAACAAAGTAATCGCCTTTTCCTTCGGACGACGAGTAACTTTGCATCGCAGCAGCTTGGAAACGGTCCTTGCTGTTCCTTAACAGTTCCCGTCCTAGCTTCTTCTTGGATAAACTAAACTCCATAACACTCCAGTCGTCCGCTCTCTCTACTACGAGCAGCAACAGCGACGGATTAGAACGACTGGAGCCCATCCAACGCACGCAATTGTTCGTCTCGAGCTCCAGTAGCGACTTGTGCTCTTCAAAGTCCCAGCACACAATGTAGCCATCTTCGTATGCGGCTAGTAGTTGTAGTGCGTTGTGTGGGTGCAGCGCTAGAGCTGAGACGGCGCTTTTGGAGCCTGTAGAACGCACACATTCGTGCAACACGCGACCGCTCTGCGCGTGTAGCACACGAACCACGTGCGACTGGCGCTGGAACACGTAACGACCGTCCGCAGAGTATAGAAGCGTGGGTGCTGGTAGTCCCACGCGGCCCATGGACGGCGCGAGGGTGGGTGGCGGCGTCAGCAGCTCTAACTCCTCCATGATACTCGAGTGGTTGGAAGCGAAAGTGATAAGGCGGATGAATGGAAGTGAGCTTTGACTTCCGGGTAAAATTGTGTGATGATAATGTGACTACCCGGTACATTTGTGTGGTGCACCACAACTTCAACTATTGGATGGCTACATTTGGGTATTTGGAGATGAAGAGGCGTGTGGTGGTACCGCAGGAAGAGTGGACGGCGCTGCAAGAGTCTCCACCGTCACTAGATGCGAAGTTGGCGTTAAGAGTTGTGGAGAATGACAGTAAGCGACTTGCGTCGCTGAGAGTGAATCGAGACCATTTGATGCATCAGATGGAGGCCATTGTGCTGCAGGAGGCCGAATTGGGCTCTGCTCTTGAGCTATTGGACTACACGAGGCAACGCTGCACTCAGCAACACGATGAAATTATACAGCGGCTTGAAAGCTGCGAAGAAATGCTGAGAAGACTGGAGAGAGGAGACTCCATGGACCAAATGTCTGTTGACAGTATTTTGAATGAGGAGGAGTGTGGCAGGTGGAAAACTACCAAGGAAATGGTCACGACGATCCTACCCGAAGTCCTCACGCGACTTGAAGACAACATCGAGCTGAACAACGCCAAAATTCGTGAAATTCGCGACAAAGTCGAGAAATTGCGAGCTCAGAGACTGGAATTGCGAGAGGAAATCGCAGTTAAAGAGGAGGATATTGCGTTGATGCTTGGTAATAGATCGATTGAATGAAGTTTTAGTACGCTGGACTGAGAGCGTTATTGTGAAATTTGCAGGTGTTTGGTGATAATTCGACGAATATTTCGATTGGAGCGTCATTTTCGTCAGTGAAAAAGCTGGTACGGAGTGGGTGCGCCTTCGGGTCGTACACAATGTTCAGCATTAGCTTAGTCGAGTTGAGCACGAGAAGATCCCATAATGATCCAGCTGCTTAACAAAAAGTGGTATTGTGAATTCCGTCCAAATTTGCACATTTTGGGGAATGGCTTTACTACAACATACCAGCGACAAGACAGCCCTTACCGCAACACTGGAAGGCTTTGGCAACACTGGCATGACTGGCACCTTCCGTTCCAGCGATATAAAAAATACTAATTATTTTAACCAATCAGATCAATTTCGTTCGTTCGTTGTCGAGTCCAGAGATAAATATCCCTGGCAGCACCACCCCGTGAGCAACACTAACTTAGTTAGTGTTAGTAACTAAGGTCAGAGCTCCACATGACTGCAGGCACTTCCGTTCCAGCGATATAAAAAATACTAATTATTTTAACCAATCAGATCAATTTCGTTCGTTCGTTGTCGAGTCCAGAGATAAATATCCCTGGCAGCACCACCCCGTGAGCAACACTAACTTAGTTAGTGTTAGTAACTAAGGTCAGAGCTCCAGCGTAATATACTCCGATATAAAATACCGTTAATGTCAAAGTTACCGGCCTGAATATCAATCATCTGCAAATATTAACGTTGAGCGACTTCGTTAAAAACGGGCGTGATATACTCCGATATGAAATACCGTTAATGTAAAAGTTACCGGCCTGAATATCAATCATCTGCAAATATTAACGTTGAGCGACTTCGTTAAAAACGAGCTACTAGTTGAGAAAAAGACTAAGAGAGGAAGTCTACATGAGTTATTCCACCGGCGCTGAAAGCGAGGCTCCAGCAGCTTTACCGTCTCCACCGCCAGGGCGCGCAAACTAGTAGCACGCGCTTCTGCAAGGAATTGTTGTAAGCACGCCTTTAAGAGCTTAAGACAATGGAGGCAAAGCTGGAGAAGGTGTCCAAGTACTCGATAAAATTACTAGACGTTCAGGAGGAGCTATCGGCGATTCTCGCGCGCGAGAAAGAAGATAGAATTCGGCTAGCTGCTGCGGTCGGATTTCCAGTTCACGATGTTGGCTACGCCATGTCCTATGCAGTGGCACTCGAACAGTGTTGCAACATACTGCTTGACAGCGAGTAAAAGGAGGAACCTAAAGAAGGAATCAGTAAGAGAGAGAATGAAAAGGAGATTACTTTCGACGATTACGTCTTTACATTTGCAAGCAACTCGATATCGGTCGCTTCTATTGCTCAAGCAGTTTTGTTGGACGTTGTCATCAGGTCTGGCTGCATTAATCGCATCAAGAGAATCCGAAGGCGCATGATAGCGATGTCCTCTCCGGAGACGCTGGTGTTCACAAACCGCGAATTGCCGATCAGTGTATCGTACACCCGAGCAATGTACATCACTCGCAGGAGGTGCCGTCGAGCAGCTTGGGGCCGCCGAACCAAACTCCTTCTTGTTCGTCAGGAGGCCTAGCTTCTGCTGGCAAGCTGGTGCTGTGCCAGTCCCGTAAGAACGGCCCCACCATTTCATTGTATGTATCCTCCATAGTATCTCGGTTGGCATCCATGCACAGCGATTTGTAGTAGTAGGGGGTCAGACACGGGTGGTCTTGCTGATAATTAAGATGGACAATGATGACTCCCCAGTGATTCTGGTTCATGTGGACTGGCAGCACCACGAACGGGTAGGTCGATATTAGGCTTTGGGGTGGACTTGGGCAACCAACGGTGGGTGCAAACGAGTCCATTGCATAACCGTTTCCAAACCAGTTGCAGATACACCGAAGGCTGAAGTCAATATTCGGTCCCTTGCTACCATTCCAATGATATTCTCCAGCTTCACAAAGCTCTCCCCACTTTCCAGGCGAAACCCCGAGGCAAAGTTCGCTTTGTTAAGAACCTGGTTACATGTTTTTAGCCAACGCCTGGTGCTTTCACCAGCCGTATCGGGGGTAAGATCATCGGAGTCGGTTTCTCCGTCGAAAAGACCCGGTATGGCCGAAATGTTCTTCCAATCAGTAGAGAGAAGCCAGTCAATGTCGGCTCGCCAGAGATCACACTTCCTGCGAATATCGTACGAAAGACAGCGCGACTACATAGCCATAATCACCAAATGCACAGTTAGATATCAGTACCATCGTAAGCAGTAATTACTATATCAACAAGCAACATGACGTTACCGCAACACTGGTAGCATCATAATAATAACACGTACCTGGAAAACTTGGGGGTTTCGGGGGAGAGGAAGGCGACGATCTATACTGGTGGATGACCCGCGTCCACTACGGAGACAACAGATCCAAAGTTCGTGACTGGTGTCCACTTCTTTTTGTCTGCTTGCAAAACAGCGTCCAGCTTTGTGACGAGACGTTTGGGAATCACGAAATTGTAGTCAAACGCACCGTGCTGAGCTTGAATACGCTGACAGCGAGCAGTACGCATCTCGAAGAAGTCATCCGTCATTATAACTGGGTAGCTCATGAGCATATCACTTACATGGCCGTTATCCGCAGTATTGCGCGCCCACTCGAGCACTCGAGATAACACTGGGACCTTCTTGTCCGGTAAGGTAACCACTGCCAGGTTTCGCGTTGTCCTGTCTGGCTTTACTCTGTTTTTCGTGAATTTCTTGCGCTGATTCCGTCGGGCCTTTGGTTGGGGAAGTTTCAGGACTTCGATCAAACCGCGTTTAGCATCGGCTTTATCGCACTCTTGGCTTCCCTGGGCGAAACCACCGCTTTCGTAAAAACAATCTTGGGCTTGGATGGAGCCGTCATGACCGAGGCTTGATCGCCTATCCGCCCCCAACTCTGTGTCAATGTTTAAGTTACAGGGTCAGCATTGTTTTTTCTTATGTCCACATCATTCTCTGCACACTGGTCTTGCGAGTCGACATCGACAACCTTGTTGTCCAACAACAAAACTCCAGTTCGAGGAGCCGCACTTGGTGGCTCTGATGTAGAATGACTAAGCACATAATCATTTTCTTCCAACTCGCGAATCATGTTAATGCTGTCAATGAAATCCGCCACATGAAAACACAAGTTCCAACGTCGACATCGATTCCATACTCCATCGCCGAGGGATTAACGACAAAGGGAGGTGCTTGTATCGATGAACACGCTCTGCAATGTATACTAAATGTCGGCATGGAAGTTTGTAGCTGCGGTAGAAGATGCAGGAACATGAACACTCGAAGTCTTTGCACCGAAACGTTTGTCCGCAATTTTGTACACTCCATTCTCCATCTTCAGAGCCACGCATAACACAAGTAGTGTTCGCCGAGGACACCATATAGACGCCCCATTCACTCCGAACCCGTGCCAGCATGTAGTCACTTAAATTGTTAGCAACTAGCGAAAGAAGTCCCGGTACCAGATCTGGGCGACGCGATGTCGTCGAGTGTTTACGTGTTGCAGTGACTAGCTGCTGGATAATGGTTGCTTGGTGAGCAAGTAGTCCACTTATTGTGGTTTCAAGTCGTGGCTTCTTTCCCAGAAGAAGCTTTACTTGATTCCAATTCGTCTCTATGCGATTTGTCGTCGTATGCCGGCGGTGAAGAACTTCCCCCGCGCATGGTTTCCAATTTGCCTAAAAATACTCGAGCAGCTCAGGACATTTATTTCGCACGAACTTGAGAATGCAGCGAGCTCAGAATCAAACGCCGACTTCGTATTACTAGAAAGGAAACATTACAACAGCATTAGCAACATTACCAGCAACACATTAGGAACCACAACAGCAACACTTATGCAAACATACCAGTAGATCAACTTCGCGAAAGCCGCTTCCATCTCTTCCCGCTGTGTCATCATCAAATTAAATTTTGCTCTTTTGCAAGCCTTGCGCCAATACGTCAGCGCGTGAAACTGACAGAGAAGCACTTTTGCGTCCGGAAATGCCTTCTCGAGAACCTTTCACTCTACGAAATCCTTGTCGATCACGATTGTCTTGATGTGTCTCCACGTCGAATTTCGGTTTTTGAAGAACTCAATTATGAGCTCCATGGTTCGAGCTTTCTGATCCAGTGCAAGAAAGTCAACAACGGGGACTCCTCTACCAGTCGCAGACGTAACGACTAGACTCCCTGCAACACAAATAGTAGCAGCACAAAATAATAATGAAACGTGTTAGGACACACTATAGTACGTAGACATAGTACGTAGACATAGCATAAGACGCACCAAGATGATACCCTAGGTTGTTGGTTCCATGCGCCCAGTCCATTACGAGGGCGTCTCCCCACTCCACAAAGCATTGCTTCTGAATCGAGGTCTGCATCGCAATAACGCAGCTGACACTGATCTGGTCTTGTACGAGAAGGACGTCATTACCGGGGTCCACGTCTGTAAACCCATCAAGAAGCAGCTTTGTTCTGTCGAGCGTGCTGCTGCCCATTACTTGCTGAAGGATGTTTCTCGTTTGCTGTGGACTGAGAATTATATATTTTATCGAAATCGAAATAATAGCAAAAACATGCTGAAAATGAGAAAAGAAAAACAACATAAAGAGCAACTCAACATGCAGCATCCAGAGCAACTCTGCAACCAAAAATCACCACCGAGCTTGTCCGACAGGTATCGATTGATGTCCGCGGTTCTTGTGTTCACTTCAGCCAGGAGTCCGAGCTCCTCTCGGACCTGACGCGACAGCGGCATGGACTTGGCACCCCTGTATGAATCGTAGATGACCTTGTTCGTCTTATTATTGTGCTTTGAAATCTGTATCAAAAAAGGTTGTTAATCGACAACCGGTTGATTGAATTAGGTCGCTGTACTCACCTCCGTCTCCGGGACGACGCGGACCTCCCACGTTGCCTGGCCCTCTATAGGTCGCTGTACTCACCTCCGTCTCCGGGACGACGCGGACCTCCCACGTTGCCTGGCCCTCTGAAATTACCTCTTCCTAGCGTACAAGAAAACCGGCTTCACAACCAGTGAAGCGGCAATCTTTATCTCGGCGACCTTCACCTCGCGAAGCCTACGAAGATCCGTGCGTACATCACATACGCTTGTAGTTATATGCTAAGAACGGCGGGATTTGGTGTGCATTGGGTCGACTAAGACAACACAATATACACAAACATTCAAAATATGTGAGTATAAAGTAAAGCAACCATGAAACACAAAGCCATCTTACCTGTTGTGCTTCGTCGCGGTTTCGGAGCTCCTACACGAAAACGCAAAAAGTGCTTCTCTTCGTAACTTCGTCGAACAGCCTCAAACTCGTCCCAGTTTTTAAATGTTTTCTGGGGCTGCTCCGGTACAAAGTTGTCAATTGAGTTGTTCTTCTCGCGGGATTTCCGGGTCTTAGATCGACGAGTCAGCTTGTGGCTCGGTTGTATTGCGGATAGTTTGGGTTCGTCACTCGTTCGTATTTGGTAGCTCGGCTATCATCGTTGTCCGTCTGGCTTCATCATCTTCAGTGTCGTCAACTGTTCGTTTGCGTTTCTGCTTTTGGTCCGATTGTGTGGTGCGCGCCATCAATAACTTGGTAGGATCATGATCACCACCTGCTTTGGCTTCCGATTCAAGAAATTGTGCAACACAAGCAACAACACAGTTGACAACACATTTAGCAACATTTTGACAACATATTAAGCAACATTATCAACACAGTCAGCAACACAAGCAAACTCATCAGCAGTTCGATCCTCATTCAGCCTGGCACCGTTTCTAGCAACAGAAGCGTCTTGTCCATCGCGCTGATCACCACGCCACTATCCACACCGCCATCGCCAACGCCGGCAACAGCGGTAACCGTCGCATCTCCATCTCCATCGCCATCTCCTACTCCTGCAACAGCAACAGAAGCACTCGCTGCATCTCCACCTTCGTCGTCAGCGCTGACAGCAACCGCATCTCCATCGCCATCTCCTACTCCTGCAGCAGCTATGCCGTCATCGGGGTCTTCGTCCGGAATATAGTTTTCGTCGTCAGCGCAGTCTTTTATGTAGCCGGCTGCCCGAACGTAGTCAGCCGGCACGAGCTTCCGCAGTGAAGCCCGGCGTGACGTAGCTAAAGTCAATACAAACCAACGCGTTAGATGACATGCCTACAATATCGTTTACCCGGTTCGTACGTGCGTCTGCTGTTGCTGCGTGGTCCACCGACGTCGACCCCACTGTCTTCGGCGTCGCCTTCTTGGTCATCTTACTCTCTCTCTCTCTCGCTGACTACTTTCGAGCACCGCTGCGTACTCCGTCCTTTGCCGCCCGCTCACACCCCACCATTGCGCAAAACAAAATTATAGACGATGGAGGAATCCTACTTAATCGACGTAAAGATTTCGCAAAATTTAGAAGCTCAAATGTGATATTTCGCCGTAAGGAAAATGGGAATATATTACCCAGCAACACTAAAGGCTTGCTGTGTTGCTCTGGCCGAGCTGTCGTGCTGTCGTTCTTATGTTGTAGTAACGACTCCCCCATTTTAGGCGGTTCACCAAATCGATCACATACAAATTCAAGTCATTCATTAGTGGAATCGCCCAAGTGGACAAACATAATATGTTTGTCCACACATAATATTATTATGTTCTCATTCGTACTTAATAGTGATATATACAGATTGTATACACTTGCGCGATTAATAAATAAGGCACGTGATGCTGAAATTTCGAGTAGAAAGCACAATACGTAAACCACATGATGTTGTTCGTCTGACTCGCTGTGCATTAATAAAAGCAGCCGATTTGTGCTGAGAGGGGTTTATTTTCGAGGACCCCTGGATATTAATCGAGGAGCAAGTTAAAATACGGGTAAATCGAGGAACATTTTCAAAAAC
>JAIKVB010001617.1:0-10832 GCA_024679045.1 Phytophthora brassicae
AAGGTTAAAAGTGATGCAAGTTACTTTATTCTGAAGTTACTGCGTCGACTAAAGGTACAGCATCCTGATCACCCTGTCCGACAATTGCGTTCGGATCAAGGTGGTGAATTCCTGAAAAATGAAGTTCTCGACTACTGCGTGGAGAATGTAATTGAACAGCGATCGAATAGCTACTCACCAGAAGAGAATGGAATTGCTGATAGTGCGAATGGAGTAGTGCTGCCGCGTGTGCGAACGTTGTTGGCTGCCACGCACTTACCGAACATGCTTTGGATAGAAGCCATGCTGCACATGGTCTACACCCTGAACATGCTGCCTGCCAAGATCCTGAGGTCGTGTCGCCGCACGAGAAGCTCTCTGGATCTAAACCTGACATGAGAACCCTACGGAGGGGCTGCACTTCCCACGTACAGATTCTTCCCAATTCAGTTACACAAAGGGACAAGTTGGCATCAAAACAAGGATGTGTGTATTGATCGGTTATAGTGAGTCTACCAAAGGACAAGTTCATGGATGTGGGGACCTGTCAAGTGACAACTGCTCAAGATGGCAATGTACGCTTTCATGAAGAGTTTACTATTGATGGATTTATGTGAAACAACTATTGAAGAATGGTTTTCTTCATAGCGACCATGAACTACTACTACGACCCCTGTTGTGAGAATCAAGACAAGTATGGAGACCTGCACTGTAGACAGCAGTGTCCCGTATTCTACAAGCTTAGCTGTGGAGCTTCAAGAGCTGGAGTGGATTCCTGAAATGCAGACTGCAGAGCAAACGAAGCAGGCATCCCGTGGGAGTACTAATGCGGAAACTACTGACTTGTCAAACGCCAAGCAGCCTGGCTACATGCAGCCAGCTGCTACTCAGACAGGGCCTGAGAAACCACCAGCATCTACATAGAAGGTGATTAAGAAGCGAAAGCGTAGAGCGCGCAAGAAACTGGTGAAGGAAACGGAGAAGCAGACAACTTAATTTGAAATCAAGTTACCTCCTGTCGAACCATGTACCAAATGACATCAAAGGACACAGAAATCTAACGTGCGACTACTGGACTACGTGGTAGACCATGTGCAGGTCACTCAAGTGGATATTGGCATTCCTACAACATACAAGCAGGCACGCGCCAGCAAGTACTGGCTCAAGTGGACAGCTGCTATGTTAGCATAACTTCAATCGTTGAGATGTCACAATACCAGGAAACTAGTACCAAGAAAGGCGGCGAAGAACATCAAGGTGATTACTTGTCGCTGGGCATTTGCAGTGAAAAGAGATGAACTTGGACGAGTTAAACGCTTCAAGGCTCGACTAGTCATTCATGGATTCAAGCAACAACTTGGAATTAATTACACTGAGACCTACGCGCCTGTAATTAGATTTGAAACTATTCGAGTGGATATCCACTTCGCTCTGCAGTGAGGTTGGGAGCTACTACAATACGATGTGAAGACGGCATTCCTGTATGGGACCTTGAATAAGTTTTTTTTCATGGAGCAGCCTTCTGGATTCCAGACAGACGGACCTGCGGTCGTCTGCCGACTTCTAAAAAGTCTGTACGGGATCAAACAAGCCCCGAATATCTGGAACAAGACACTTCACTCAAAATCGATGGCTACGGGATTTGAAAATACAGACTCTGTCTATGGCATCTACATTTTAAAGAAGGACGGTGAAGTCACGCTGCTGCTGACTATGTGATGACCTCCTACTTATGGGACCGCGTGAATTGTGCATCCAAATCGCTACAAGACTTTCGAATTGACAACAATGGGTGTGGAGAATCTGATTAATTAACCGGAGCGACAAGTCGTCTACAGTCAACGACAATACGTGCTGGAAGTATTAAAACGCTTCCATATGAGTGATTAATGGATGTGCAACGCCAGAAGCGACAATACTTTCGAAAGCTGTGATCCCGGCGACTACGGACTACCTACCGTACAGTGAATTAGTTGGCGCCCTCCAGAACCTTGTCAGTTCTTCTCGGCCGGATATCGCCCATGCAACAAGACACTTGGGGAAATATCTGGCCAACTATGATCACACTCATTACGCACAAGCTGCGTTACCTCAAAGCTACGTGTGATTTTGGACTTGTCATGGATGTACAACAACGCGATGAAGTACGCATTTGCAGCTGCTCGGATGCTGATAACGCCAATGATCATGTAGACCGAAGGAGTATCAGTTGGTTCGTGACTACACTAGATGGTAATGTGATCTCGTACGCGTCTCGGAAGCATGAGATTTATGCTATGAGTACGTGCGAAGCTGAGTATGTGGCAATGGCTGATATACCAAGGATCTACTTTGGGTTGCTTTTCGAAAGGCTATGAAGGTGTTGCCGATTGTGCTGGCTCAGGACAGTACTGATACTACTGTTACAGAGGACTCTACGGCTACTGCGATTATGACAACCGAATTCCTCGTTGATCTGTACCCCTCAAAAATGCTCGATGAGCTGTACCCCCCAGTCGGAGTTGCAATACTAAGTGATGGGCAACTTTTGAGGGGACTCCCTTGAAAAGCTGTACCCCCGGCTTACATTATATCCAAAGAAATCGCTCGAATCCCTCATAAAACATTTTGACAGCAAGAACGATCATGGTAAGGTGCTAAATAATGTCGCTCTCTGAGACTTACTGATGTTGATGCGTGTTTAACAGGAAGGGGGATGGTGCCTGCGATCTCGGGAGTAGATGTTGTCGGCTGCGACGAAGGCGGCTCGGGGAGAAGTTGCTCAGCTCACGAGGTGTGCGGAAAGCATGTGAAGGTTGACGATGTCATCGTTTTCAGGGGAAGGCGATAATAGATGAAGACGACCAGCTTAAATTCGTCGTGAAGGCGTTCGTGATACGCTCTGGAGCTCAGACGTGCCACATTGGCTTTCTTCCACGGAGACTGTTGCGAATGAAAGCAGAGAACAAGATGGCTACAGTTGTTGAGGACTTCCGAAAGTCAGAAAACAGTCAAAAACGGCGTAGATCTGAATGAAACAGAGGTATTATTCGTTGCTTAATGCTTACCGATATCGAGCAGCATTTCAGAGCGTAATGTTAAGCACTAAATCGGTGAGATCAATATCACGATCCGGTTCGTCACTTACTTATTGGGCGGTTTGCTGTTCTGCACTCGCTGTGCTTTTTGGGACACCATATCCGATCGATGTAAATGTTTTCACGATTGAAGGACTTTCACAGGACAACGTTCAGCTTCTAGAACGATGAGTAGCTTCTTTTTTGCGGTCATGTAAGCTCTCGCCATGGTGTGTCTGACTGGCGATCGTCCGAGATGGAGAAGTTGTCGATGGACCTGGCTGCTCGAAGATCGCCCAGTAGTTTTGACCATAACAAGAGGGTGGGTCCAGAGAGACTTCCTCGATAAGCTGTACCCCTTTGGTGATGTACCACGGGGGTACAGCTCATCAAGGAATTCGGTAGTACTACACCAGCTCAGCCGATCTAGTGGGAGATTAGGGACGTGCTTGGAGTAGAGATGGAACTACACCTGATTTTTGATAAAGGATTCTACAGCTGTACTGGGTACTGCCTGTAATGTATCCATGTGTGATCACGCTGACATACAACGACATCGAGATCAAGTGGGAGATCCTATCATATCGTACGCTACTTGGTAGTGTCAAGCTCCCGATCCCGAACTCTATATTTCGCAAGAGCTTGTCGTGCACTTGGTCGTCACCACTGATTGCTCAAACCAAGTGCAGACTGATGGACATGTTGAATACTGTATGCAGAGGACGCTTCACTGGCTACGGAGAGCCAGGGTTTTGTGTGCACCTAGTGATGCAACATACTTATAGATTGTATGCATATATAGGTGTTTTGTATGCTCAAATACATTTTAGCGGTGCAGGGTGCTCCCGGCGGTTTGCGGCTGCTCAGCGAGAAAAAGAGTGAAGACCAAGCCCCGTGGGAGTTCCTATCATATCGTACGCTACTTGGTAGTGTCAAGCTCCCGATCCCGAACTCTATATTTCGCAAGAGCTTGTCGTGCACTTGGTCGTCACCACTGATTGCTCAAACCAAGTGCAGACTGATGGACATGTTGAATACTGTATGCAGAGGACGCTTCACTGGCTACGGAGAGCCAGGGTTTTGTGTGCACCTAGTGATGCAACATACTTATAGATTGTATGCATATATAGGTGTTTTGTATGCTCAAATACATTTTAGCGGTGCAGGGTGCTCCCGGCGGTTTGCGGCTGCTCAGCGAGAAAAAGAGTGAAGACCAAGCCCCGCCAAGAACACCACTGCCCTGTCGAGGCTTCAGCCCGGCACATACCGTATTTCGCATGTAGACCGATATACCCCACGCTTCACGGGAGAAGTAAGGGAGCACCCTAAGGGGAGCACCCGAGCAGTAAAAGGCAGGTCAGATGGCATTAGTTCCCGTACATAAAAGCTATACATATCTAGTAAAGTATAAAAGATTAGAAACGGATCTATTAAATAATCGCTCAAGTCGCGCATCCCAGCCCTACGATCAAGAGGGCAAAAACGATAGCTGAAAATCACCTTCTTGTTGCTCGAAAAGTCCTTGAAAAGATACTGATTGCGTGTCTGCTCGGACTAGCATTTTATTCAAGACCAACGCGAAGCCTAAAGGTTCGAGGCGGGTACTGTTTGCACCGTGACCAGTTATATTGCGGACGCGTCGTCGTTGTTTTTGCAGAGGTACAGGATCCAAAACTTGATTCCTAGTAAGAGTCGATGACTTAGATTTAGGCAAACTCCAGCATTTGTCGAAGTGCTCTACATCCAACTTCAACATGCCGTTTGACTCAATAAATTCGAGCGGCTCGTGGACCATGTGTCCGTCTCAAAACGGCATTACCCACACTTCGTTCTATTTGATTTTTTACAATTTTGCGGAGAGCATATAAAATATTATATAGATGCACGTTTTAAAGCGCTGGGACTTTTCGAGTATCCAATTCATACTCTTTACTAGATATGTATAGCTTTTTATGTACGGGCACTAATGCCATCTGGCCTGCCTTTTTCTGCTCGGGTGCTCCCCCGTAGGAGAGCGACTAAAAGTACAACTAATAGAGCCGGTGTGATATCTTAACTTTGTATGTGGACCAAGAGTGAATGTAATTGCTCCTTTTATGTAGGTGGAGGTGTAGCCCAATGATCTCGGCAAGCTAAAACAACGCCTGAGGTTTAAGATCCGTGTGCGGAGCACGCGGGCTTAAACCCAGGACCAACCGTGGTGACATCTCGCTCGGCCCTATAGAGTTAGTCCTTACAGGGAAGGGTTAAGTGGGTGAGGCAGGGCGATATAATATCTGTCGACGGGAGATTCTTGGAGCATCCAAATTCGGAGCATCCATGCAGAAAAGGGTCACCATATGAGATGTGACCACGGCAGATATTCATAGAAAAGGGGTCACCAGATGCGCTGTATAAATATAAACCTACGACTGTATCACTATTAGTAATACGATCTGGCCAACATGTCCGACCCCGATTCAGCTCAAACCAGCGTATCTCCAATATCGTGGTGGAAGAAAAGCGTCGTTTACGGTGCTATCTACATTTCCAAGAAATTGGTGAGCGGTCTGACTTGTACTCGGTGGAGGTACAGCTGTGGAAGCACCTGAATCGGCTAGCCCAAAGTTATCACTCTGTGAAGAGAGAGTCGTGTCACTTCTCGAATTTAAGAGTTCAAAATATGAGGGCTCTCGTGTTTTTGCTGGTTTGTGTCATCTCCAGCTTTGTGTGATTGTCTTTTTAATATCGACGCTTTACAACCCGTGTTGAAAGCTTCAAAATATGTTTATACGGCTCGGATGGACAGCTATCTGTACGCCAATGCTGATCGAAATCACTCGGCTGGAGGATAATACTGTAGTCTGATTCATATATCCGAATCATTTCATGCATACATGGCCGTCCATGACAATGACGAAATACACCCGTGCACGGTTTTATTCCCCTCTGCTTCGCCGGGTCCTTCAAACAATCATGGCAGAAGCTTTCCGCCAAGGCAGTAGTTTTTGAAAAACTGTAAGCAAATCCCCCTTGGACGAGTCAATCCACGCTTTAATGTTTGCGTGGGTCCCTTTAACAGTTGAAGTATCAAGACAGACAAAATGAAAATGTTTGTCAGTCCAATATCTGACAAGCTTCTCCTTATATTTCCACCATGTCTTATCCAAGTAGTCAGCTAGTGAACTGTCCATTCGACGCAGAACTCCACAACATTTCTCAAATTCAATTTCAGTATCAGCATGCACGGCAGTGTGATATTGCTCCAAAAATACGTTTGATTTGTGAGTATTTAAGTTAATTCGTCCAAAAAAATCAGGCTTGGAGAGTTTTCACGACCCCTAGCTTTCTGCGGACACGCGCTTCGACATTCCGGTTCACATGCCATCTGCAAATTAACTTATGAGAAGATGGGAAGATAGCTTCCGTCACATTCATACATGCTAAGTCACGATCTGTAACAATTAGGCGGGGTGTTCGAATGTCGTTCTCAATAAACTTTTTTGAAGAGTTGATAATGCACATATAAAATCGGGTTCCGCCTCTCCTGGTAACCAACACTGAGCACTCGATAATATGGTGTTCATACCTGTGATTGTAATTATGTTGAGCAGCGGGTAGTTGTATTTATTCGTCTTGTAGGTGCAGTCTAACACCAAATTGTCCATAAATTCACGCGCTAGAACCAGAGTGTCAGGATGTACCCAGAGAAGGTACCGTAAGCGGTTTGTAGCTGGGTCTATCTCGTATTGTATCGAAATTCATGTTTGTCCAGCTCACTAAAGAGCGCCTCGATAGCTGATTTAGATGATAAATTTTGCGTCGATACGCAGATTTTTTATTCGAGATATCCTTCGGGAGTACCAGTGTATCCTTGTCGGTATGTAGCAAAGTGGCGTACGTCTTAGAAGTTGATATTCCTACTGCTCCATGCGCAAATATTAATTGATTTATACTCTGAGCTTCAGTTGTTTTGATTTGCTTAGCTGCACGCTCGCGGTGCGTACATCGTCAGAAGGTGGGTAGTTCATCTCCGAATACGGTACCCGTTGATGCGGGCGGTGTCAATCGTGTTGTTGGAGCAGTTGTCCTCTGCGCAAGTGTTGTATTTGTCACCCCTGCGATCTTCTTCCGGGGGGGGCGTGTTTCATGCAGCATCGACTGTACTTGCATCAAGCTAGGTGATCGTATCGTGACTGGTGTTGATTGGCGGGTGGGAGCCGACGACGACAAGAGCCGCGGTGACCTTCTTGTAGATACCGCATGTAGAGAGCTACCGCGGCTTAAGGGATTCACCTCCAGCGAGTCAATCACGTGCTCGAATTACAAATACAGGAAATCGCATGTAGACAGTCACATCCCAAAACGCCGGTATACCGGTGTTTAGGAGCCCAATTTTAAACTGCGTCGCTGCCATCCGTTTTGAATAGCACGTGCGCCTCCGATAGAAAGATCAGGCCGCAGCAGCAGTACAAGGTCACCCCGGAGCCCGCGGTAGTAAACCACATAGGTACCTCGAAGTACATACGTACAAACAAACAGGTACATTGAAAGATTGATTGTTGACTGTAGCTCGAGGTCAATCCAATCTTCAATTAAGATTTTTCCACCACTGCTGGTATTACTGTGCTTTGCACATATTTGCCGTCTATTTTAGAGCTGCAACATCGCCCCTTGCACAGACGTAAAACAGAACTTCATGAAGGAAGGCGATGCTATTATTAGCAGAGCCAGCCCTAAATCCTCATTCAATTTGCACCTATTCAAAATAACAATATTCTGAGGTGTAGGTTTTAGCGGGTGGTGACACTTTACAACGCACTGGACAAGAGAGTAAGACGCTTTGCGAAGTCGGCTCACAGCGCTGCTCTAACCCAACGATGACCATCATGATGCAATAATTTTCTGCAAACTCAAGGCAACAACGTCCCTGCGTCACGGAGGAGCAAAGCTGTGGCTTTGATCAGGAAACACCGCCAGGTTTTGTACGTACGAGGCGGCATGATGCCGGTTTCATATACGGTTAGCCCTTGTTCTGTGTGACCTATTCAATATGTTTGATGTGCAGGAGCTAGTTATATACGAGGACAGAGCTTTCATTTGCTTCATTCCTTCCTCCATCATTTCCTCCATCCGCGCGCAAAGATTGTGTACGTACTGAGCTGCGTACTGCCGGTTTGATTTGAGGCATAATAATGTTAACCGCTTTCTATTGCTGCCGTGTAATGAAACATAGGTGCGCTGTATCTACGAGAACGTGGTGTGTTAGCAAAGAGCGACCCAACGTACGTTCACTATTCTCCGAGCCTCGTCATCTTTTGTCCATTATGCAGCCGCCGGCAGCTCATACAATTTTAAAAGTACGGGAACTGATATCTTAATTTTCTCTGTTGTGGCGCTACTATAATATATATTGATGTTTCATCAATGAAACCTAGTTGTCCTGGGTACAAATAGATTGCTTCCCGTTTTGTTTTAATGTTCGCAATCTGCGCAAATAAACACATAAAAAAACAAATAGATTGCTTCCCGTTTTGTCTTAATGTTCGCAATCTGCGCAAATAAACACATAAAAATGAGATATTTTACAAACCATTATGACAATTCCTACCTCAAGAGGAACACTTTCCCGGGCTGCTCGAGTTATGACCTTCCGTGCGAGGCTCAAATCAAAATTGAGTGCTCGACAAATTGTAGACAGCGACGTATTCTTCACACCAGGGTGGTTTTCATGTAGAACATTCTGTAGCTCTTCCAAATAAAAGGTGGGATGCCCTTTTACGTAGTATTCCACGCCTGGTAAGTCCTCTGGTGGACATCGCGCTGTCTTCTTTGCTGGTTTCTCCTCTACGACTCCTTTCTCAAGGAAAAGTATGTACCACCGGAAGATTGTGCGCGGTTTAGGCCCGAAACATCACTGATGAAGCCGACATCTAGCCCGTACACGTGCATGAGCGAAATAGCACGCCATCGAAAGTCCGCTGCGTTGGTCATGCTGCGCGTAAATAGCTGAAAGTACGAATGGAAGCTGAGAACTGAAGCGCTAGGTGCCAAATCGCTGGTGGGAGAGACTGTCGCTCTGAAATGCACAACTGAAACTGTATTTCCGACTCTCCAGTCGCTAATTCAGATCTGCACTACTAAAACCACCTTTATCGCCCTGGTATGGAGACAGGAAACAGAGTTTTACTAAAATGCTAAACTTGTAAAACCGACTTTTCACTTAATCTCGAGTTCTAAAATCGAGATTTAATACCCTTTTTACCAAAGCTATAAACTATACATTACTCACGCATTTAGTAGCACACCACTTTTGGGTTGACATTTCTCATGCCACCTAACCCGGGACAATTTGTGTGTTCGTCTACATGCGAAATGCCGTAGTGCGTCGTTAGTGCTGCTTGGTGAACTCGCAGTCGCGTGTGGATCTTCGAGTGCGTGAAGCAGGGGTCTGGTATGGCGACGCTCGGCTGGGCATAATGCGCTGATATTTTGTCGACGACGCTGCTTTCCACGAGCCTACCTTCCTTTATAGAATAGCGCAGGTTTTTAATTTTGCATGGGTCTGGTGATTCACTGGCGGTTTGCCAGGGTCGATTGAAATGACCCTGATTGGAAATTTTTGAGTACAACTCACAATTATACAGTTTCAATCAAGCATACAACATGGAGTTAAATGTGCCGTTCATTTGGTTACGGGGCGAAGTCAAGAGGAGCCTAGCTCGAAGAGCAAGGTGCCGAATGGCTACCCCTTTAAATGGGATGGTGGGAGGGTAAAAATGCTTGCATATCACCACTTGACTGGGCTCTGTGGCAGTGCTTGGCTTGTATACGGCGCTCAGTGTGGAGCCTCCCGCGACGAAAGCGAATGAACCGCTGGACACGTGCAGACCTTGATCACGGTCCATTTTCTGTTGCCGCTGCAACTTGACATTCGAGTAACTTCAGCTTGTCTAAGATGGGTTTCCTTCTGATAGAAAACGCGCTTTCCTTAGCTCCGCCCGCTTCGCCTATCCGCTTCGCCTATCGGCTTCACTAACTGGCAGTATATGTACTACTATGACAGTACACCGTTCACCCTAATTAGTCGTGCCATGACTATTTACGGAGTACGGCTCGGATCCCGATCTACCTTGTTTTCAACCGAGTGCTTTTCGAAAGCTGTTACTTCAAGTAGGTTTTAGTCAAAACAAATTACACCACGAAAATCTGCTCGCCGAGATGTACATTACTTCAAGTAGGTTTTAGTCAAAACAAATTACACCACGAAAATCTGCTCGCCGAGATGTACGCGGATCCGGTATTTTTTACTGGTTACAGGTAGAAATTAAAATGTTTTACAAAACCTGTGGGGTGATTACCAAAGATGCACGACTATTTAGATCACACGACTAATTAGGGTGAACGGTGTACAGTGTGCATGGCGACGGGATGCATGTAGCTTTAAAATGATAAGTGGATTCACATTAACTGCATTCTGCTTCAATTAATGCAGAGGCTCTTTGTTTGTCAATGTCACTGGTACTGTTTGTTTAGGTACGACAAAAGCTAGGAACGATAGTTGAACAGATTTTTTACTCGTTTGTCAGACTACCGACTTCCTCGACTTATAGTGGTCACCCATGTACAGGGTACAGGGTACCATCATGTTCAGTTGGCTACATTTTTGACAAAGTACGAAATATTGCGTAAGGTCGTGATATTTTTTACGCGTCCATGTCGTCATCAGACTCAACCTAGCCTACCTTTCTGCCTAGAGCACATTGGCTTTGCAGCAATCCAATTAAATCGGCAGCTACAAAGTCGTACTCGTCTACT